>JAQGBZ010000195.1:0-118200 GCA_034687125.1 Neelides folsomi | reverse complement strand
CTTTGAAAATTACAACCAATTGTTTAAAATCTATAATTTTATGATATTTGACAACAACGAATGGCATACTAGAAAATAATTTGATGTTATATTAATGGTGTAAATTATGTTTAAAGATTTAAATACTTAACGTGAATGCCCTGTACTAATTGTTTGTTAACGTTTACCCATTGATGTTTATACAGATATAATATCATATCATATTAATCATAAAACACTTTCACTACGTAGCATCGGATAATTATTGCATAACATTGTACAACACGATATACAAAGGCTGGTACCTGGCTTAATGTTAGTATAGATTTTAAAAGTAAAAACTTACTTTCAGTTAAATAATTTAGTTGAAGCATTTATATTTTAATATGAATCAGAGGGAATTTATAGGAATGCAAGTTCTATTATGTTCTTGAAATCCACGACTGCAATGGCATCGACCAGGGATCTTTGGATGAATTTGGAAACATTCTGAGTTTTCAAGACAAGATGCACCCGAAACAAGTGTATTGTCATTTGAACATCTTGCTGTAATTAACATAAACATGTTAAGTTAAAATAACATAATCTTCATGTGTTACATTTACATTATGTACATATGAGTTAAATGAGGATCCTCAATTACATACCAGTATCATTCACACTTTTAACCCAAATAATTTTTTTCAACTTAAAATGGGAAACTCCCATTTACCCGATACCCGACGAGAGATAAGCGCCATTTCATTAGATAACGCCCTATTTCTTGCGATATGTATTTAGATAGGTTAGGTTAGGTTTGGAGTGGTAAGCGACTGTCGCTTACCACATGTCGGATCTCGGGTTAATGGGAGCTGCCCTTAAAATGCAAAGACATTCACCATCTTTTTGGCATGTATGGTTTATTTTTACCTCCAGCAAGTCCTAAGCATTTTCTTTTCTTTTGATCATAAACCGCTGAACTATCATTGCACTGACAAATCCCTTCGATACAGTACAAAGGCTGTAAAAGAAAAGGTTGAAATTAGTAAGCCTAGTTATCTTAAGTATGTAAGTATGTACTTTTTATTGTCTATAAGTGCTTAAAGGGTATAGCACATAATTTAAGGGTATACAAAATACTTACGGTGGTTTTTTCACATCGAAATAAATTATCGGAATTCTGAAGATTCCCCGAACAAACACTTCCATACGACAATCTGCATTGTCCATTGTTTACTTCAATGAAGCCGTCAATGCATTCACAGTGATTATAGCCACCTTTGTTTATGCAGGCTAACAATAAGAGCAAGTAGAGAAAGAGTTAAAATTTTCTTTATCACTTTAGAATTGAATATAACACCAACCAACCTTAGCATTTGGGCGTTATTTATCTTTTATATGACAATTAAATTACCTGCTCCTTTAGGACAATTTGCTTGACTTTTGCAAGTTCCTCCAAGAAGGCTTCTACAGTTTCGAAGCTCTTTGTCATAAGTTTGATGGTAAAAGTCTCGACATGTGCATTTCCCGTCAACGCAAGCAAATTTTTCAGGATCACAAGGATTAACTTTACAAATACAAACGCATTGTCAGAATATGTTTACTAATTACAATAAAAATAAAATAATTTACTTTTAAAATTAAAATACAAATGTATCATACATCTACAATATTACTTAATTAAATGGATATCTAGATAAATAATATATCTGCACATACTTTCGGAGCAAGGTTTTTCGAAATCAGGGTAGCAGAGTGTTCTGTTTGATGATAGCACAAAACCAGGTTTACACTCACAAATGTGATTAATACCATTGAAAAAATTTCGACTGTAACATTGAGCATTAATGGTACATTTGTTGTCCAAACATCTCTTGCCGTTCAATCCCACACATTTCAATCTGTAAAATCATTAACAGTAAGTTAACACTCATTGTCAGTTAACTATATTTAGCGAATTAATGATTAATTAAAATGATAAATGATCCTTAATTCAAAATTCAAAAGATAAATTACTCCGTTTTTCCCCAAACAGAAAATTCGGGATTGCATTCACATTTTCCATTAGTGCATTCTAAAAATTTGTCCTCGAGACATTCTTGGCTTGTTTTGCAGTCGGAGCTAAATGTCTTCTTTGGTTGGCATGTGCCATTCATTGCATGGTAAAAGGAACTTTTGCATTGACATATTTCCAAATCTGACAATGAGTTTCTCTTGCCAAAGTCATTTATACCTTTAACACACTCAGCTCCACTATATTTCATTTCAAACTGTGTTAGATTAATTAAAATTGGCGTATAAAATATATTAATTTACCTTGTACAACGTTGATCAAGGCACGGTTTCTTTGAAAGTCTGTCAAAATAAAAAGGATTAATTGATTTTATACTTTTGTTAAATTAAATGATGTATTCAACACTTTTGGATGTAAAAAGCATCAGCTCAATTATTACCCAACACATGCTCCTTTCTCCCATGTTCCAATAGAAGGATCACACTGGCAGGTATCATTCAAACAAATGAGAAAATCTTTTTCCTTACAAGCTGAATCCATATCAGGGCAATCTATAATAGAAATTGATAAAAGTAAGTATCGATAGTTGTAAGTAGCTGACTTAATTTAATTAATTAATAATTATAATTTATTCCTTACTTTCTCCAATCCCTCTTTTTGGTAAACATGTGGAAAATTCTGTTTCAAATGAATCATTATTGCACAGACAGACACCAAGACCCACTGGAGCTTCGCAATTGGAATTGGCAGTGCAACGCCCTTCGACACATACGGAGCCTAATCACAATTTTATAAAAAAAATTAAATTACAGATAGGTATAAATTAAATTCTTAATTAAACTAAAATGGCCATTCGTTTAATCTAATAATATTTTTAAATATCTTATAAAATAAATTACCTGCAAGACCAACACACTGCTCATAAACATGACTATCCCAAATAGTTTCATTGAGTGAACATTGACATTGTTCGTCAATACACGACAAATATTTTTTCTCGTTGCACTCATATGATTCTCTACACTCTTCGAAATTCCCTTTCACCTTCCCACAAGTTTTCCATTCACTGATGTAAAATCCGTCATTGCAAGTGCAAATTTGATTTTCTTCCTCACAAAATGAATTATCGGTGCACGTGGAGAGAATGCAGGGTTCTTCAGCCAGCCCTACACATTGACCCTTTTCCACGCTCCAAATAGCCACTGTGTGATTGCACGTGCATTCGCCCTCTGACTCTCCTTCTTGGCGATCGCAGTAGAGGTCAAGATTGTAGCCATCACATTCGGCAGAATTAAAGCAAGGCTCTTTGAATCCCTTTACTGGTTCACAACCTCCTTCAATACTCTCATAATAATTGATTTTGCAAAGGCAAGCTCCGTCTTTGGAACAGATACTGTTTTCCACGCATCCAATGCTGTCGTAGCGGTTTGGAACGTCGTCGAACTCTCCTAATGGGAATTTGCACCTTTCTCCTACTTTGCTCACACATTCGTTCCGTTTCTTGTCATAGGCCATTTCCTCTGTTTTAGTACAAAGGCAGGTGCCATTCACGCAGCGCAACCTAAAATGTCAGATTGCAAAAATAATGTTCTTATAGCTAACTAACTCACCAATCTCTTGTGCTGCATCTATTAAATTTATCGCAAGTTTCGCCATGTGATCTTCGATTCGGCCTCATTCCTTCAAAATAACATAACAAATTGATGAAAAAATCCATGTTATACATTAGATAGTTAAATTACCATATAAGAATTTAATGCATTATTGTTATAAATGGGAGATTGATACAAACCAAGACACTTAGACTCATCAGATGAGTCGTGACAATCCGGAACATTGTCGCATACGAGGTTAAGATCTATGCAATCTCCGTTTGTGCACGTAAACTGATCTGTTCTGCACTGCTTAAACATTCACACATTGACCATTTGTGATTCACAATTAAAGATTATTATTATTGGATATATTGGATATAATAGTATTCATCGATCTCTCACCATATTCCATTTATTCATGTCGTCGTAATAATCCTCTTGTATATTCTCTCCTTGATGTCGCAATTCATCAAAATTTCCTTGTGAGTCTTTATTTTATATAATAAAAACATGGTCAAATATAAAATACAAGTAAAGATAATAACAATAATATTAATTCCGTAATTATGATGATCGGTAATTTAAATCTTACTTATTGATTGTAATCCAAACATAATAAAACATGAAATAAACAGAGAATATTTGTTAATATTGTTCATTTTATAAGAATAATTTAATGAATTGTTTAGTTCTAATTTGCTCTTAAATAAATATTCTTAAGAATTGATGAGTGAGAAAAATGCTTAATTAAGAATAAAGTGACTTATTCTAATTAATCGTTCTAGAAGGCTTAAAGTAATGTGTAAAATAATCTCACTTGATTATAATTTGTGTGAAAAATAATGTTATGCCTATACAGATATACTATATAATAATGTAATATTTATTAATAAATTAATAACGTACGTTTTTCATATGAACTATTATTTATTAGTTATTATATTGCGGCGTTCATATTAAACGATCTTCTTATGCATGAATTATTCAAATCATAAGGAATACTTAATATGTAACATCTTTGCCAAAAACATATCACGAGATGTAAAGCATGATTCAGATGCAGACATAATATCAATGCCTACTATTATACGGTTCAAAAGCTCAAGAGCCTTTTCCTTTCTGATACATTTAAATCTGCGTACTCTGAACAGACTCTGCTTATGCTGCAAAAGGAGGGGTGCCAATACTCATATATTGGTATTAAATACCATTTGATGAGTTTTTGCAATTTATACTATCTTTACAAGAATTTTAATACCTGTCCAATCCATAGTGCTGTATATAATTACATAGACATACCAAGTCGTATTCGTCATACGTAAAATATTACGTTTAAGTACGGACATTGTGATTTAAAACATTTTGAATATTCTTGATTGAAATTGATGAAATTGATGAATAAAGTTAATGCTTAGATTTGAGGGTTACAAATGATCAAGGTTTGATTAAGGTCGGATCATCGTGCTTAACCTTATTAGGGTACGTGTTCACGAATTATCAATAAATATATCAACGCACAATTGATATGCTATCAATATAAATACCTATACACATTATATAAAGAAAAATACACCCGTCTCCTAAATGCCATGAAATTACAAATACTTAGTATGTATGAGAGCGAATCGATTGGCATTAAATAAATAAGCATTAATAAAGAAAACACAAATGTTTATTATTTAATGTAAACTTAATGATAATATGGTATATAGGCCAAGAATAAATATTTGTCTTGAAGTCTTGACCTTAAACTACTAAATTAATTGAATAAATGAGAGCAAATTGATCAGCAAAAAACAGCGATAAATCTTATAAACCTGTAATAATTTTTAATTTTGAAAGTGTTTAGTTTTATAAAAATGGTAAAGTTTTTGAATATTGTTAAAAACGAGTTAAACAATGCAATCATGGATAAATTAAAATGTTAAAACGATAAATAAATAATGAAAAAGTTTATTTCTGGGATTCAAAGACATTATTTTTTCTTACAAGTTCTTTTTGAAGTTTCAACGTATCCTTCAATGCAGCGACAGCGTCCAGCTAAACTTGGCCTTCCTTTGATGAGTGCACATTGCCCAAACTCCACACATTCTTGATCTCTGTAACATCTGGACCCAACTCCTCCGAAACACTTTTTGTAATCTTCATTGTAAACTTCTAAATCATCAAAACATCCACAATTCCCATTTCTGCAATGAAGCGGAGCAACTGGATCGCAATTTATGAAATCTCGCCCGGAACAACTTTCTCCATAACCCAAGTTGCAAAATCTAACACGGGGATTTATTAAAAATTTAATTTTTCTAAAAAAATTATTGATTTGTAATTTGATAATATTAAAATGATAACTAAAGATTTTTCACAAATTCAAAAGGAAAACAAACCCGTCGTTGTCTTCAACAAATCCAGGTCGACACTCACATTCTTTATAATGGAGTTTTTGTGAACAAATGGCATTTAAAACACATGTAAAATTGTTTTCGCAAGGCCCAGCCACTTTACTGATACACTGCCTTCGTTCTGGGACGTAAATTTGATGGTTGGGATACTTACAATTGCAAATTGAATTTATACATGCGAATTGAACGTCGCTGCACGGCTTGTCGCCGTCACATCTTTCACCAAAATCCCTGTCACAGGATTTGTCTTTTGACTCCGTGAATCCGAGAATACACTGGCAGAATCCAAACCCCTCACTTGCTACGTTAAAGTTGCAAAATGCGTTTTCGCCACATTTCCCTTTCTTACACGGACTTCCTCTAAATATCAAAATGAAGTTAAAAATTTTGTTGATTTCCTATTTAGATTATATTAAAATATACGGTAATCCGACGCATTGAAAATCATTTTGCCCAGCAAAACGGTAAGATGAGTCTCTTTCAATATCAGCCAAGACTGAGTCTCTTTCATCACATTGGCAGATTCCTCCAATGCAGCTCATGAATAAATTGTCCCGACATTCATTCGAAGAATCGCAGCCTTCCCCATAAGCTCTTTTTTCTTGGCAAGTTCCATTGGAGGTTTCAAAGTGGAAAGGAGAACAACGACAGTATCCTGTCGATAAGTCGCAAAGAGCGTTGTCAATGCAGTCAATCTTTTCAAACCAAGTGGACGGGTCGTCGTCATCTCCTCCATATCGGCAACGATCCCCCGACCGTGCCACGCACCTCTTGGTCAACGGATTGTACATCATCTCATCAGGTTTTGTACAGGAGCAGATTTCGCTATGACAGCTCAACCATGCTCGGTGATTACACTGTTATTTATGTTAAATAATGGGTCGGGGTAACCATGTTGGGACAAAAAACGGGCACATTGAACCCCAAAAGAGGCACATGTGCCTAAAAAAGGGCACACGGGCTCTTGGACCCGAAGTGGGTAAATGTGCACACATAATGGCACATTGAACCCAAACAAGATTAAATTTTTTAACTAATAATTAAATTTAAGCGTGGAATTTTCTGTTTCGATAATTTTGGTCTTACAAATTGAGGGAAATTACAAAAGGACTTGATTAATGGTAAGCCACACCACCTTTGGTATACTCTATTTCAACCAACGTGTATTCAGATGAGCTAGGTTAGCTTAGGCTAGATAAGCGATATTGTTCAAGCTTATTGTTAATATAAATTAAATGGATTTTAATGTTTTTCGATATTTTTAATGGGCCCTTTCTTGGCACATTTTACCATTTTTCAAGGCACATGTGCCTGTTATAGGGTTTAATGTGCCCATTTTGGGTTTGTGTGCCCGATTTCTAACATGTGCCCCCTTTTGTGGCACATTTTTAGGGTCCAATTTTATGGGTTCAATGTGCCCGTTTTGGGGCACATGCGCCCGTTTTTTGTCCCAACATGGTTACCTCAACCTAAATAATGTATTTGTATAGTAAACCAAATAATTTTTACGGTTATTTTTTATTTAGTGTAAATAAAAATATAATTTTAATTTGGAAGTGAAATGGAAACTCTGCTTACTTTAGTTGTTTTGTTACATGATTCTCCATATCCTTTCCGTACAATTGGTAAACCCAAGCCTAAAAATTGTAAAAATAAATATGCAATTGTGCATTTGGCACACATTTGGCATTATTTCTGTAACTTTAATAAGCAAGAAGAATGTGTTGAATAATACCCTTACTTTTTTGCTCACCGAATCCAACTGGTCTTGTTCCGCCACTTCCTCCTCCTCCCGGACCTCCGCAAAATTCCTCATCTTCTCCATTAGGGCAATCAAAATTTCCATTGCAAACAAAACTTGCGGGGATGCATTTGGCTCCACTTTTAATGATCTTGATTGGATCCCCATTGATATTTGACCTGAGGAATAAATGTTCCTCATCTTGGTTTGTGGAATCTTTACATGCGAAATCGTTCCCGGTGCAATCGTTTTTCCATCTTAAGAACATGGAAACTCCTTGTTGTTGCTGCTGTTGACCTGTTGCTCCATTGAACATTTCATTCCGATGATCCTCAATTTCATCATCAGTAAAAAATGAATCTGTATTATGGAAATGAATGATAAATTTAAAATAGATAATAAAGATAAAATATCCTTTGTTTACGTGTTGGAGCAATGAAGAAGTAAAACAGTCCAAGGATGAAGGAATTTTTGAGTAAATTCATTTTAATAACTAATTTGATTTAAAAATGGTTACAAATGAATGATTTAATTGCGACCAATGATGGAAGGTCTCGTAGAAGGAAATCGCCAAATGTATCACTTTCGTTACATCTTCTATGCCATTTTTAAAGACAAGCCATTGATCAATTCGGCCTTTGGAATACGAATAATATTTTCTCATTTGTTGAAGATACTATTTCTTTATGTCTATGTCAATGTACGTGCGTGTAAAGGGATATGACCCTAAATAACTTTGACTTATAACTTATAACGCTTTAACTAACTTTAACGCATTGGTAAGTTGATTTATATGTGTATGATTCGTATTTGAGATTTGCTATCAAAATTATTGCAAATGACAAAGTCAACTACATCAAAATAATCAAATGTAACATGATTTTATCTATTTAAATACATGTAATTTATATGCCTGCTTAAGTGTGCACCATATTACATAGGATACATACCAATAGTATATGTATATTTATGTATCTCATATCGTATACAAACCATACAAGAAATTGTTTTTGATTTGCTAATATTCTAGAGATGGAGTGTAAAGTTTATCAATGCTCTGAAGGCTGAAGTTCGTTAGTCTGTCTGTTAGTACCTTACATATTCATGTTTATAATGAAATTAAAAGATGAGGCCCCTGTAGGATAAGGGTTGTGTTTTAAGCTTTAATTTACAATGACAATGAATGTAATTGAAATGACTGTATATTTTTGCATTGGTAGTGAATGAATAATTGTAATGAATGACTGAATGATATTACAATTTATATTAGGTGTATGTCGGTGTGTAATTTTGGGTAAGGTACATAAATGCTAGATAAATGAAAAAATGAAATAAAAGTTAATGTCAATTTATTATTATTACATAAAATCCTTATTTTTATTTTATACATCACTTGGGTCTTCCTCAGTATCCAAAATTTTGTCCTCCAATGATCCAGCGCGATTTGTGTTTTCGTGGGGCTTTAAATCCATTTCACGAAGCTCCTTTTGTGAAAAATGTTCTACAAAAACGGTAGCATAACAGTCTCCAAGTAGGTTATTTGTAGTTCTCACACGATCCCTATTAAAGTTAATCCACATTTTAAACTTACACATATTTCCTACCTATTTATAATACACTCGAAAAATTAATTACAAAAATATAAAAATCTGTAAAAAATGTCGTTAAAACATTTTAATGTAACCCTTACACTAGCCAATCGACGGCAAAGAGGAGCCCAATGTCTTTCGTGGGAACATTGATTGCATTGAGCACGATGAACATTAAAGCTAAAGCTGCACTCGGGATTGACGCTGCAGCAATGCTCACAGCTGTTGATGTGATTCTAAAATAATCAATTACATAAAAACATTTTCTAAATTAATTTATAGAGCATTGATAAATAAAAAAGGTCCAATATTTTTATTAAACAATAAGGAATGTCATCAATCGCGATAAAAATAGGAAGACATCAGGGAGATATGAAGAAAAACAATTAATTTATTACGCGACTGTTGCAAAGTCCCCAAAGCTGAGAGTAATTCCATTCATTTGAGCAATGAAAATTGAAGCAATGGGGACAAACAAAGCTGTTCCATCTTTATTCACGGAAACTCCAATAGGAAGAACGAAGTGAGAAATCCTCGAGTCGACTTTTAAATTATCCATGCAACGGAAGGTAATAGGAAGAGCCACAGCACTATTAAACCCCAAATTAAACAAAAACCATTAAACAAAATTATAGAACTCATTTACAATCGGTTGAAGGTAAAAATACATATAAAAATGTCTATTTATTCCACATACGCTGATGCAGTTGAAAAGGCCGTGATGGTTGCGTGCATCAGACCGGCATAAAATCTGAAGGGATTTTCCCTCTTGATGAGGAAATAAATGAATTGCAGAATGATGAGTTGATAAAATAAAACTCCAACACAAACGGTCACGACAAATAAACCTGACAATGACAAAAATAATTTAATTAAATCTACACACATTTAATTCGTAGCTTTTTGAGCAAATGAGCTAAAAATATTGGTATTATACCTAATACATATTATATTTGTATGACATACTTATTTATCTGTAGAATAAATGTATTTTAGTTTTAATTTATTGTTAGTTATTCATCATATTCGTACCAAGTTGGGCGGTAATTGTGGCAATGTTATCAACGCTGATGATTTTGCTCGAAATGATGCTCGCAACTCCCAAAGGAGTAATCCTGGTTAAACATTATCTATTATTGTCGCTAAAGGGGTGATGGCCACGTTATGGAAAAAGAAAGCATTCCATACCACATAATTCCTCTGATAATGATCATTATTACTTCGTCAATGGCTTTGAATCCCTCTAAAACAAGTTTTGATCGTTCTCCAAGTGTGCCAAGCACGGTGCCAAAAATGAGTGAGAAAGTGATGATTCCGAGAGAGTTCGTTCCATCCCTTAAAAATCAAAAATTAACTTTTAGGATTTTAGTAATATCAGATATTAGTTAAGTTATAACTTAAAACATTATAAGTTATAAATCCTCGTGCACTTTTAATGCTACATACCATGCACATAATATATATATATATACTAAATAGTATACCAAAATACCAATAGTATTACTACATAAATAATATTATGTATCTCAGTAGTTATGATATGAAATGAACTCACCTTACAACAACATTTCTTTGATATTCAATTCCATTTTCTTGTAAAGACGACCCATTTTTGACAGATTCATAAACAGTTTGAGTCTATGAAATAAATAACAGATAAAACATTATTCCTCTTTACTTTATTAAAGAAGTTAATATGTGCATATAATGTAGTATTCAACCTGTTGAAACAAAGCTTCAAAAACATTGTTTGGGACGATGTTTCTGTAAATTACATAAATCATGGATAAATAAATTTTATATTTAATAATAATAAATAGTAGTTATTAATATTTGACCAAAAGAAATTATTATAAATCAAATAATTTCAAAGTCAGTCAGTTTAAGTTTTAAAAACAATTCATTCGTGATATTCTTTTTTTTAAAAACTCAATTTTATATTACATAGTTTGGTGTTTATTTACCTTCCAAGATCTAAAATATTATCCAAAAGCGTGTTTTTCCTCTCCTCCAATTCATAGCCTTGTTGGGAGTCGAAGTTGATTTCATCTCCGGGGTGAAAGGCGATTGCAAGAACAACTCCAATGATTGAATTAAGTAAAGAGGTGATCACAAAGTATCCGAGAGTTCTTACGGTAATCTTTCCATTTAGTTTTGCGTTCAAACTTGCAGAGCCTTTAATTTTTTAAATAACATATCATATTTGTCATTATATGGGTACGATATTTATAATACTTACACTAAAATATAGTATCTAATTACAATTATTTTAACTATTGATTTTACTTGATCTAATGATTACTGTTATTCATTTTAATACACTGGTATTTCATTTGAACTTTGGAGTTTCTTCACATTTCATCGTGCTAACAAATGCGTGATTTTTAATAAACTCAAACTTTTTAGATAACATTATTAAAGAGTCTAGTCTGCCTTCTCATTAAGTCATTAATGTTTAATACCTACAATCTGAACATGATCATCAATTTGTCAAGGATCATCATTGTGAATGCATAGCATGAAAAAGTATCTTCTCTATGTATCTCAATCTCTTGGGTCTGATTGATCTTCAATGAATTGACTGATTGACTAATATTAACCAAAATGACATTGAACTGCGTTGTTAACTTTTTAATCCTCTCTGGTCACACTATGACTAATTTAATGACTGAAAAGTTCAAAGGGTATTTTGAGCATGCGGGAGTTAAATGGGTCTTTATTAATAGGACAAATAAGTTTCGCTCACCGACGACGAGACTTGTAATGATGAGAGGGAGTATCATCATCTGCAATGCACGTGTGAAGAGTTCTCCCGGGTAAGCAATCACTTGTTGCCATTGATCGGAAATATTTACAGTCCGGAGGCTGAATCCTTTGAAAAATAAACCAATATGGGAAAATAAGTCAAAAACTCAGTTTATTCTTTCAATCTTTATCCGTTTATGTGTTTACATTTTATACTCTCAATGCCACAATGATAAATAAATATGTATGTGACAGTGCATAGCTTAATATTTAGATTAAGGTACATAATTTACATTTGGTGATTATTTAAAGACTATTATAAAAATCATCTCACCTAAGCCAACGCCGACAATTACGCCAACAATGGTTCCAATTAGCAAACTGTTTTTGACCAGCCAAACTGTGAACTTTCCTTTCATCATCTTGAGTTCTTAATTTCACGCCGTGGTTTGATTGACCCGTCTTGTTCCGCTCGTTTTAATAAAGGAATTTATTTATTCAAGGACACGACGTCGGCTTATTCTTAACTCATTCCGAATGAGTAAAGAAGAAAACAGTATCTCTTTCGTTGAACCACTTTAAAGGATGATGAGGAGGTAGATGATATATAAATAAATAGGGAAGAAGAGTAAACAATAAGACATGAGGATGGATTTTATATTACAAGTGTAATAAGTGAAATGGAGTTAATTCTTTAAGCTCTCCTATAAATTCTCCTTTTGTAAAGTTGTTAATTGACCGATTTTCCCATTTATAATGATTATAAGTAGTTTGAGAGTAAACTCGAAAGAATTCCAATGATTCTAATAAGTAGTTAAAATACCTAATTGTATATCTAATCTTTGATATTTAATGCTTAAATTCTTTTGAAGTTATACAACAAAGGGAAAGGGATTTTTTCCAAAATCCCCAAACTCTCTGGTTGAGAAGCGGAAGGAGATAAGCGAAAGAGGATTGGAGTAGGCTTTGCAATGAATCTACAGGGAAGAGTGTAAATGAGAGAAATGAAACTCACGGGGTTGGGAAGAGGAGAGGAATTTGTTGTTCTCTCTCGTCGTGTACGGACTTAACCTCTGCTCTCATTTCCCAAATTTACTTCCAATATTACCGAATCTACCCATGGTGAGAGTTCTTCAAAGGAGGCGGAAGAGGAGAGGACCAGACCTCTGCACAGATTTTCCCTGCGCTGCCAACATTTTACAAACTAATAAAAATGCATCTTCTTCAAATTCATCTTCTTTTACATAATGAGCGTTTAAGGAAATTTTGTTCTTTCCAAATTGGAAAAATTCCATTTACGGACCAACAACTTTTGATTTTATGAACAAATCCTATATGAATCAAGTTGAGTTGCACTTACCTGTATATGCCTCAAATAACCTTCTGAGCGACATTAAAACTTTGAATTTGTTGCAATTAATTAATTTTAAAGTAAATATGTTTAAAACAAAAGGAATTTTAATTAAATGGACATTTTTATAAAATACAGAAAGGTAAACATATTTTAAATCTTATGTAAAATTTATATTAATTTTATACCTACTAATATAGGTATATATTTTTATAAATCATTAAAGGAATTTGTTATATCAATATCTACAAATACATAGATCTATTTTATATTAAGATTAGATCTATTAATTAAGTATTACGTATAGTAAGTTGTAAATTTATAAAATTGGAATGCTTGGAATACAAATGACAAGAGCAAAAATATAGGGAGTAAATATAATTTTCTTCAAATAGAAAATATTCTATATGTAAATAAATATGTTCCTATCTAATATACATATCGTCGATCCTTTAACCAAATTGACGCCTTCGCATTAGGACAATCCAATTGCATGGAATTGATAGGTAAACAAATATTGAGAAGATAAAAAAAGAAGCAGACGTGATTAATAAACGAGAGATTAGGAGACTCAAGGGCAAATGGTAACTTCGTTCCTCACTATCTTCTTCTCGTCATATTATTTACACAGCGACATTTGGAAGTCTCATTGAAGGCGCCATGTGCTCGATTTTAACCTCATTTTTCCTCCTCACTTTTATCATCTTTCAAAAATAGAGTTAAATACTGTCTATAAAATATTCCTTTGTTTCCTTAATCGGATTTCTAGTTAAAGGCATTACAAGTGTCAGCGTGTTCACATCTCTACGGGTCCTCTAGATTACCACAACCAATTTTGATCGAAAACTTATTTTTATTGAACAAAACATTCAAAATTTACTCCCTAGAAGCGTCTATGTATAGTAGTATCTACTTTAGGGGCCGTGATTCTATTTCAAATAAAAAATCAAAATCGAGGAAAAAAATGTTAGAAGAAGTTCCAGTTGATCTAGACTCGGATTCGAACACTGATAAACCAATTGAAAATAGTCCGACGACCACAGACGTAAATCACTTAAAATATTTTATTAAAAGAGTGATGCTCGATTTTTTATTTCGTTATCCTTACAATTTTCACAATTGAGGAAATTGTTTAAAAATTAAAATCTGAATTATAAATCTATTCAGGTATGTATGGTCGGTCGGGACTTGAAAGAATTTGTAGCTGCAAATGTGAGCTTTTGTATTCGAAGACTTGATTTGTCATTTAACCAATTGACCAAAATCCATGGACTGAAAAACTGCAAAAATACTCTTGAAGAACTCATCCTCGATAATAATGAAATGACTTATTTGACTCTTCCTGCCAAATTCCCCAAATTGCACACCATCAGTTGTAACAACAATCAGGTAAAATTAATTGATTTTTACATTCATAAATAATATCAACATTACCTAACTCTAGTAGATAAATATAATAAGCATTGTATCAATCATAATCTAATTATGTTATATTACATAACGACTTAATCTTTCCACATTTTACAGCTAATGAATTTGAAATCTCTTATGTGGGACTTGTCAACTCAATCTCCAAACTTGAGATTTCTGAGTCTTCTCGGGAATCCAATATGCCCGTATCGTCTAAGCTTTTGGGACTTCCATAAAGAAGAGGACGATTATGAGAAATACAGAATCACTGTGATTGCTCATTTGAAAAATTCTTTGAGATTTCTCGACCATCGTCCAGTCTCACCAGAAGAACTTGAAGCGGCTTCAATGCCTAGCGAAGAGACGAACATTGCTCCTAGTCCTCTTCCACAAACGAGGTTGAAACAAGTTGGGAGAACAGGAAGAAGAAAGTACAAGTATTTGGGAAAACATTCAGAAGGAAATCGCTTTATTAGAGATAGCGACCTTTGACCCCTATTAATAGTGTGATATTGATTTTACTTTCATTAAGGACCTTAAAATACTTTTTTATATTTTATTTATTTATTTTTTGTAATACTCGTATATACTAGGTATACATTATCATGTATCATGCACCTACCATTTTATAAACTACCTACCTAGGTATACTATAAAGTACTTATACCTCTACTTTATTTATTATTATTATTCTAACCATAAGTAGAAACTGTAAGATGTTTATAAGTAATTTATTTTAATGAATAGCCTTTTTATGATAACCTCTGTAATACTTAAATATTATGTAAATGCATGCAGTACTTAACTACATGCTACAATATGACTTTCCATAGTATGACCTTATTATAATTGCATTAAAATAAATACATATTTATGCATACTAATTGTTTAATAATTAATTATATGTAATCATACCCAATTTAATCAAAACTAAAAGATATACATAATTATAAATATTAATTAGCTAAATATGACTTGCAAAATGTACTAATTATATATTGAAAAATATAATTATATGTGAATACTATTTACAGCACATAATGTTTAATAAAAAACGAAGCTACTAAAAAAGTATTACCTATATACATATTTTATGATAAAATCAATAATTTGTAAACGCAGCTTATTTTTTAAATACCTACTTGCGATTTATATATTAGTAGACTCTAAAAACTGCTCTTTCCTAGTTCATTTTTGGAATGTCGAATGCAGTTTCATTTCCTCGTGCGAATTTGCAATTTGCGACATTCTTGCTCTAATGTAAAGTCTAAATTATCTAGTGTTTTCACCCTTTTTCGCTTTCGCGAAAAAGCGAAAACGAATTCTTATCTTTCAAATATTAGCACACTCGCACATAATTTTCACAAAAAGATTAAATTTCAGTAAAAATTAAGAAGGCGTTCGATTATGGAATAAGATTTTGACAGATTAATAGAGAATTCGACTGATGATGAAAATCTGATCAAAATGTCTAACAATAACAATACGTAAGATAAAATATGTTAAAATCATTTTTGATATAATGTACTTTCAAAAATAATTAATTACTTAACGATATTATTTATAGCGTGCTTATTAAAATTTCTTATAATTATAACAGAGTGATCTACAGAAGAAAGAAGGCGAATAAAAACCCTCCAACTGAAAAAGATTCCATGTCTTTAGATGACCAATTGAGCTTCTTTATATCCAGACACACTTTACATTCTAAAGATTATGAAAAAAGGGGTGAAATCATCCGTGAACTTGCGAGTATTTTGCAAGTGCGGTATCCGAAAGTCATTGTTTACCCATTTGGATCTTTAACAACGAGTCTTGGGGATATTCATAGTGATATTGACATTTTCGTAGACGCTTTAGGTATTTTAATATTTAATGGTACATATTATAAATAAAATGAGTCATAGTAATATTAATAAATTATTATCCTTGATATATTTTTAATATTAGGAAGGTCTGGCACGGAGATGAGATCATTTCCTCAACTCAAACCTAAATTAAAAGGTGACATTTTTAAGAATGTTTTAAAAATTTTGAAAATGAATCGAAACTGGTGCAGTAATCTTATTCCAATATCGAATGCCCGTGTTCCGATCATCAAGATGGTCCACATCAAGACCAATACGAAATGCGACCTTTCCTTTGAAAACATCCTTTCTGTTCAAAACTCAAAGTTGATCTTTTATTATCTTGACTTTGATCCTCGCATTCGACCACTGATGCTTCTGGTTCGGGAATGGGGAAGATTCCACAAATTGACGAGTTCTAACTCCATCAAAAACTACACGCTGGTTCTCATCGTTTTGACCTTCCTTGCCGATAAGAATATTATTCCACCCATCAGCCTTCTCCAGTCTCTCGTGAAAGAGGAAGCTAAATTGATTGTTGACGATGAATGGGATGTTTCTTTTTCAATGGATACCGTCCAAATCTGCAAACGAATGAAGGTTGATTTGCCATCGCAAGAGACAACTTCAGCTTTAGATGTATTAAGCCTTGCATTAGATTTCTTCGCATATTTTGGAAAATTCGACTATAAGAAATTGGCCATTTGTCCGTTTCTTGGAACTTACATACTTCGTGAATATTTCGAGGTATGAATTCTCAAATTTTTAATTTTTTTAGCTACTTAATTATTTAATCTAATTAACGAATAATTCTATTACAAAAATCCTCAATTTAAATCTTGAGAAACGATACAATTTTTTGAAATATTTCCATTCTTTAAGCCTGGAAAAGAAACTCACCTTCCCTTCGAGCTCCAACGGTACAAATTTTGGGCTGTGATGCAAAAGGCTCAGGATCGTCTTGATGGAAGGAAAACACCGTTGTGTGTTCAAGATCCGTTCAATCTTGGTTTCAATCCCGGATGCACCGCTTCAAATGCTATACTCGTTAAATTCCACGAAGGGTGTAAAAAAACGGCCGAGCTGATAAGTGATATACTTCAGAAGAAAAACACTCAGCTTTCGAGTATTTTCGCATACTTTACGAGTTCTGCCGAGATTTCTAAGAGGAAAAAGAGGAATAAGAAGAAATCTAATAGTAAGTATGATGATTTGATCAAGAGATTGCAGGAAGCCAATGAAAAGAGTGGAAAGAGTAAAATCATTGAAGGCTATAACAACAATGAAAAGACAAGTGACAAAAAGCCCGAGAAAGACGAAATGACCGACATTGAGACAAGGAAAGCGAAGAAGGGCAAAATAAGTCAAGCCAACAATGGGGATCCAGCTAACGTACGTTCGGTTTCGAATATAACCCGAACCGACATTAAAAACTCAGTTTCAGGTCGATTAATTGAATCGAAACTATTCAATTGCAATATGACATTTTTCGATTAATAAGGAAAATATGAAATAATACCATAATTTTTGTATTTTAACATATTTTCAATATATTAATCGTATAAAATTAATCCGTTTTGAATGGATTTTAAAAAAGAACACTACAAAGTAAATGGGCTATAGTATGTATTGCTTCCCATTGTCACAAGATCAATGATTTTTTTATCAATCCACAGGATAAAATTGAAATTGACGAACAAAGTAATTCGAAAGTCAAATAATCAAAACTTATTCTACAAAATTATCAAGTTATTAATTAATTAATATTATTAAAATCTTTATGTATATACCAGCCATATTTACCTTTTTATTATCGTTAACTCTCATATTTATTTCAGTTATATAAAATGTATTTTTCTAACTTTTTATATCTTGACTTGATGTAATTTCTCCCATTTATAGTGTAAAGTCAATTGTAATAATTTACCTTAAACTGTACCTTCGTATTTAAATACAAATCGACACTTGTCAAGTGAAATATTTTGCTAAAGGTATTAAAAAGAGTTTTAAATATTTCTCTTTTATTGAATCATAATCATATCACAAATACATACTGTAATATGCGTTTTTGAGCTCATTAATTGTTAGGCAAAAGTTTGGGCAAAAGAAACCTTATCCTCCACATATATCTCATAGACTCTAAAAACTGATCTTTTCTAGATTTTTGAATGCACTTTCATTCATTTCCTTTTGCCTCTCCCTCTTAGGCTTGGCTTTTGGCTTGGCATTCTTGGCTTGGTTCTGGTCTTCTGGTTCTTGGTTTGGTCTTTCTATTTTGCGATTTTGCCATCTTGGTTTTAGACTTTTTTCTCTTTCGCGAAAAAGTGAAATCGAATTTTAACGCTTTAAAATATTAACATACACATAATTACACAAGTTTAAGACTAAACAGTAAAAATTAAGAAGACGTTATATTATGGAATAAGATTTTGGCATAATTACCATTAATAGAGAATTCGACTGGTGATCAAAATCGGATCAAAATCTCTAACAATATGTAAGTTTTAATAAAAATCATTTTTGATACATACCTACTTAAGTACTTACTTTCAACCATGATTTATTATTTAACGATATTTTATTTATTAGAATTCATCATAACCGAATGGCGTACGGAAGGAAGAAGGCGCCGAAAAACCCTCAGCCTCAAAAATATTCCAATCCTTTAGATGACCAATTAAAGTTATTTATCTCTAAGAATATATTTGGAGTTTCGGCGGAAACCGAGAAAAACTGAAAAAAAACTCAATTTCGAGGGGTTTTACGATTATTATAAATTATTCAATTGCAATATGACATTTTTCGATTAAAAACGAAAATATGAAATATTACCATAATTTTTGTATTTTAACATTATATTTTCAATACAGAACGAACGTTAAAATGGTCTCTTTAAGGTTTATAATGATAATGTTATTTGTTAAATTGGTCAAACTACATTATTCCTGCCTAAAAATGAAACTTCGTGTATACCATTCAAATCGACACTTGTCAAGAGAAATATTTTCATAATGGTATTAAAATAGTAATAAATAATATCTCTCTTTTATTGAATCATATCATAAATACATAGATAGATAAGTTAGATTAGAGTTTGGATCGTGTAAGCCAATCAAAATCTTGTTGTTTTCTTTGAGCATTCGTGGCAATCATCACATTAATTATAGTTGGTTTAGTAGTCTCCTGAAATTAATTATTAAGTAATTAACCATATTAATTAAAATTGGAAATGAATTAAAGCCACTTACTGCTACAGCTGCAGCTAATGCACTTTTGAGCTCATCAATTGTTTGGCAGAAGAAACCTTGTCCTCCGCACATCTCAGCCATTTTCTCGTAGTGGCAATTTGGGGTTAAGCAATTGGGTGGAGTTCTACATAAATGATGCACTTCAAGGTACGAGTACAAAAGTAATTATAATTAAAGTTCTTCAATTAATTCATACATTAAAGGAAGCTGGTCGACATTTTCTCCATTTCTAACTTCGTCCCAAATAGGTTCATCCATACCACCATAAATCCCGCAATTATTGATAATGATTGCAATCACAGGAAGTTTATACCTAAATATTGGCAAACTCAACTTGATTGAAACATGATTAGGGGTATTTTTAAAAGCATTGTAGTTTTATTGTTCGTTTTTTGATACCTAAACAATGTTTCCATTTCCATTCCACCGAACCCAAATGCAGAGTCTCCTTGAACGCAAACGACTCTCTTTCCAGGGAACTCGTCCTGTGCATGAAGAGCTGCTGCAATCGCAAATCCAAGCCCAACTCCCATTGTTCCATAAGTCCCAGCATCAAGTCGATGTCTTGGGAGCTTATTGAGAAGAACAGTTCTTCCAATATCCATTGTATTTGCTCCTTCGTTCACAATGATGCTGTCCTTTGGAATAGCCTGTTGAATGCAGTTGAGAGCTGCGTAGTAATTCAACGGAGATGAAGTATCGTTCATCATTTCCTTTATGAATTACAATCATAAATAATATTATTTATTAAAATATAATGATATTGAAATATTTTAGATGATATCTGCTTGAGGCATATTAATGTTTAAGCTTTTGCTAATGGAAAGTAATTACAAAGACAGATTTCCGATTCTTTTCAATCTTCTCTCCAATTTGTGTCCACCATGGGCTTTGTTTAGGAAATGTCCATTTGTTCCCAGAATGTGCTTGAAGAAGCTGCTCAAGAATGGCATTCACATCCCCAGAAAGAGAAACGTGAGTTGGAACGCACTGGTTGAACTCTTCAGGCTCAACATCAACCTAAATGTTAATTATTGATTAAATTATACTAATATTAAGATTTTATAAAGGTTTGTTGAACAACCAACCTGGATAATTTTTACGTCTTTTTGGAATCGCGGAGGTGCACCGAAGTGCAACATCCAATTGAGCCGAGCTCCAAGAAGGAGAATTACATCAGCATTTTGAAGTGCGGTTGACCTCGCAGGACCAACACAATTGGGATGATCATCCGGAATGACACCTTTGCCCATAGCTGTTGGGAGGAATGGAAGTCCCGTTTCAGCAATAAGTTCTTGGACCTTCTTTTCTGCTTTCCCATATGCAGCACCTTTCCCCACAACCACAAGCGGACGTTTGGCATTTTTGAGGAGGTCGATAGCCTTTATAATTTCACCAGGATTGGCAAGTGAAATTGGTGGAGGAGCAAGCTGAAAATGTAAATGCAAAATTACCAAATTGTATAATCAGTCTATGTAAAGTAATAAATCTAATCAACTGAAAAGTGTAATATTAAATTAATGTTAAATAAATCAAATTGTGCATACTCTTGGAAGAAAGTTGACCAAACTGCTATCAATTGATTGGTTCAATAAATCCCCAGGAAAGTCCAAGTAACTTGCCCCTGGTCTCCCATAAATGGAATATCTGATGGCTTTCTCGACATAAGAAGGAATTCGATCTAGTGTTTGTGGTCTCGCCGAAAACTTTGAAAACATTCGAGCTGCCTCCACTTGACGAGTTTCTTGAAATGCACCAAGCTCTTCTTGTGGACGATCACAAGCCCCTCCAATGAGCAACATTGGCCTATATAGAATTATTAAAAATTATTAAAGGAAGAGAATTTAAAATGTCAATTGAATATTTTTTTGAATTACCAGCAATTTGATTGTGCATTAGCTAAGCCACCCACCGCATGGACCATTCCCGGTCCAGAGACGACCAAACATACACCGGGAGTTTGGGTAAGAAATCCCATTGCTTGTGCTGATAATAAATATTATTTTAACGTTATTTCAATCATTATGGTACATAATAATGTATCACCAACAATCAATGAATAACAAAATATTGGCAAATAATTTAGAAATTACCAGCATAGGCAGCTGCTTGTTCATTTCTCATCCCAATATATTTGATTCCAACTTCCTGGAACGCTTGGGATGTTTCAATGACCGGAATACCAACAACTCCAAAAGCATATTTGACTCCCTACATAAAAATTAAATGAGAATGTAATATGCCTTAAAAAATAGAAAAGTAAAGACGTGGCTGTTTTTTAAAAGAATTACTGAATTACTCATTAGAGTATATTTTTATCATACAAATCAAAATATAATACCTGGTCTTTCAAGGATTTCGCCAGGATCATTGCACCATCCATTTCGCTCGGCATTCTAATTGGAAATTGAAATAATTGATTTTAATATATAAATAAAAATGATTATACTATGAATGGATTTTCACGAATAACTACGAGATAGATATAAATTATTTTTGACGGAATCATTAATATTATGAATTTATTCGTTAACGTATATATTGAAGCTCATTAAATATATTAATACATCAATTTGTTTATAATAGATGTAAAGTTATTTACACACATGTAGTAGTATAAAATGGAACTTCACTCCGTTGTTCGTCGTTAAAAATCACTTATTTTAAAAATTAGCACAATTCTAAATAAATGTAGATGTTTTGAAAGAGGAATCAATTAGCACACCAGCTATTAGATTTTTAAGTTTGTATCATTAATCATTATAGATTATTGGAATATTATGCAATAATAAACAATTGTAATTTTAACATAGAGTTAATTTATAACTTTTTAGATACTGTAAAATACGTTAAGTAGTACATTAAGATATAGATAATATCAGATCAGTAGTCTGTATATTTTAGAGATTCTGTAAATAATGAAATGAGAAACAGAGATATCTAATGGATGTTATAAACGAGTGTATTGGTTTGAGCTTATCAATGACTATAAAAATTGATTAGAGGATAAAATAACCAATTGAAAGTCAATTGCAAGATGAAATACAATACGTTTCTAAATTATACCTTTAGCAAAAATTATCAGTGGCTAACAAAATTACAAAAAAGTCGAACACAAAGATAATAGATTTGATAGACAGAAGCTTGGCACAATTAGCACTGTTCTTAATTTTTAATTACTTTACAACACTTATTCATATTCAATTCGGTTTTATAATAATTGCCTTATGGCCTATTCTCTTATGAAATTTACAAAAACCAACAGACAAATTAATCTGAACTGTCAAATAAAGATAATAAACTTTAAAGTACAACAATAATGAAAAACCATCAATGACAGAAAGCTAAAGAGCACATTAATTTAATATTATAATAAAACAATTTCTAATTGATAATTAAATTAACAATAAGTTATTTATTGAGTTGGTAAAAGAGATTCAAGAAGAAAGGGTGGTTTCCTTAAAAGGAAGAGTTTTGAAAGTGAAGAAGTACATTGTAATGGCAAGGCTTGAGAGATTCAAAAATTTCTTATGGTAAAATTGCTTGAGTTCAAATCCCCTTTTAAGATAAAGGTTTTTGGCATCCACATGGCACTCCGTTGTCACCAGATCAATAGCAACGAATCCCTTTTGACTGCAGAATTTGATAAGAGTTTCCAGCAAGTGCGATGCGACCCGTTTTTTCCTCCATTCTTTTGCCACGGCCATTCTTCGGAGCCATGCCACAACTGAAGAGTCTTTATCTCTCAATACACCAACTGTCCCAATGATGGCTCTTTGAACATTTTTTCTGCCTGAACGATAATCTCCATTCCGATCCCATTTTTCAAATTCGCTCTCGGATAAATAAATTGGTTCTTTTGAAATGGTTCCAGGTTCATAAAAAGCTTCAGCTACAAAGAAACAAGTTTTGTCTGAGTTCATGTAATTCCGAGTTATGTTCTTGAGGTCGTGGTGGAGGTACTTGGCTTTGTAAAAATGACTCCCAAAGATGGCTAAATAGGTGATAAGGAGTACAATTGGAATTGCAACGGGAGAGTAAGGTAAAGGTACAATGGAGAAGACGTAGAGAAGTGCAGCAACCATTATGATGGCTTGGTAAAAGATTTCCTTCATAATGGCACGTTTGAAGAATTCCATTACAGGTGCGAGCGTTGCGTTAAAAATGACTTTTTGAACTCCGTCGTTATCCTCTTCACGGTATCGACGAATGAGAATGATTGGAGCTTCCATTTTATGATTTAGATCTATTTTGATGACGAGTTTCAATTACGGCGTTGGTTTGTCTCCTTGATCTTTCTTCAATTCAGTTAACACAGACTATCCACAAAACAAAACGAAAACAATGTTACCAAAAACCGACAGTAATTCACAAATTTTTCTACGAGAGCAAAGAATAGCAATCCAATTTTTAAAATATTACAAAGACGATGGTTAATAATTTTTAATTAAATAAAAAATATCGATCTTATATTATTGTTATTGAAGCCAGCCAAGTACTATCTATTTAAATAATAATGGTAATATGAGTTTCATTACACTCTGGTAAAATATTATTTCGATTGTGCTAATCTTGCAATTTTATGCGCCAACGGAGGTTTTATGCTAAATCAGCAAACTAACTACCTACTCTGTATTTACTTAATTACAATAATATAATAATCGAATAAGAATTCATATAATAAACAACGGCTCTTACGTTTGCTGTGCTTGTGAAATGTCTCTTGGGGAAAATTGCCCAGAGGTTTTCACAAAATATCTCTTAAAAATCGCTTGATTGCAACACCTAGTAATTTTCTTTAAGAACATTGTTGACTATTAAGAAATCTATAAAGAATTCATAATATATATTTATATTAGATAATCAAATAACCAAAATTATAAAATACGTTTAGTCAACGAGCTATTGTCATCTTAATTCTTAAATTAATTTAAGATGACAATATATCGTCGAAACATTATAATTTTACAATAGACCTTACCATGAACATCCTATTTAATGATCAAATTAAAATGTAGAATCTTGAGATGAATCAGCTACTTATTAATCAGTGTGTGTTGGACGTGTGACGTGTGGGCAATTACTTGGAGAGAGCTTTGAGCCCTTTGAATGAGATAACGCAGAAGTAAATTACAAGTGGTTTTAGTCGTTAGTAAAATTAAAGAAATGGAATGAATATCAAAAGAGCAAACCCAACTGCATTGCATATAAGCGGCTCTAGTATAACACGAGGACGAATGTTCATGTTCAAGTGCTCAATTTCAAGGCTAAATCCTTGCGCAACATTCAAAATCCCGCGACATTCATTTCCCGCTTGCCCTTTCGAGCTTTCATACACAGAAATATTTTAACGACAATTCTGTTGAGTTTAATTGTTTAATCCTCTTTAGTATTCATCGACCAAACAAAGGGACCAACTATTCAGGTTAGTGATCTCTGGGGTTAATCGTTGATTTTATAACAATAGGCTATAATACGCATAAATAATTAATATTTAGTTTAATAACTTTGTACTTTCTAACAGATATTTCAAAATGGGCTCAACGTCACAAAAACACAGGAACTTTGTTCTCGAACCCATGGGCGATAAACTCGTCACTGACATTGCTGGAATTGGGGAAACTTATGGAAAACGACTTCAGTCTCAGGGATTTGATAAGGTATTTAAACATTAATAAATGTAAACTTATTTTTTATAAAAATAAATAACCAAAAACCAACTGTTGCTCTCATAATTTATTATAACACTACACAGTTTCAAGTTGTAACTTGTAGAACTTACAACTTTGTAAGTTGTAACATGTTTAGCGTTTTTTATGGTTTATTCTTCATATATAACAACTTTAATTGGATTAAATTCTTTTTTCAGGCTTATGTTGTTCTTGGACAATTTTTAGTATTGAAAAAGAATGAAGAACTCTTTCTTGACTGGATGAAGGAAACAGCTGGGGCTTCTGCGAATCACGCCAAAGCGTGTCACAAATGTCTTTACGAATGGTGTTCTGCATTCATTTAATTCTTCATTTAAATCTTATGTACATTGATTTCCTATCATGTCCTTCTTATAATTTTATGCTTGTTTTTTGAGAGATGATTATGTGTAATTTTATACACTATGAAATGGTTTAATTTCAATTTGTTTTTAATATTCAACTTTCTAACATTTTATATTTCTTTTGGAATTCGGAACATTTAATTTTTAGAATATATGTAAACATGAATGGAGTTTACCATTTACTATTAAATCAACAATAATACTTATTTTAAATGGCAATAATTGTAATTTTACATTTATGATTCAATGAAATGATATGCGCTCAATTTCTTAATATAATGTTTGTTTCTTATTTAAATAATTTAAGTTTTCGAACTAATAAATATAATAAAGACTAACTACACAATAATAAAGAATTTTTATTTTCCAACAAGCAGTTATCATTGAATCGGGATTTTGTATAATTTAAGACTATTACATTATATTTGATTATATCCTATATGTATATTGGTAATTTGGTAATGTAATTTTAACAATTAAATACAAAATAAGGGTTTACTCCTTTATTTTGTTTTAGGGCGTTGTGTTTTGACATTTTTACAAGCTGGGTTTTTACGAAGTTGAAGTAGTTTTAGTAAATCTTCGTAATTCATTTTGGAAACTTGAGAGTTTAATCCTTTAGGAATTATCAGAAACTCTGGCATATTTTCACATTTTTCCTCGTCTGTCATTTCCTCGTGTTTGCTTAATATAGTAGATTTTGGATATTTTAATTCAACTATTGGGGACTTTTTTCTCTTCGAATTTGTTTTTACTTTGAACTTTTTAATGAATTTGTCAAACTCTACATCGATTTTCTCAACTTGGTGTTTCGTCTCCCCCTTGGAGTCATTGACGTGACTCATAAAGTATGGAAGATCCGTCACGGCAGGTTTCAAATTGATTTTCCTCCGAGTTTGCCTTTTCATCTCTCTGCTCTTTCTATCATTGTCAGCATTTGTACTGGGTAAAATCGACCCTGTCTGAACCGGAAGGTCCAATTGGAACTGGATCAGACCAGAAACTTTTTGTCCAGACCGGTCTTGTGAGCGTCCTGATTTCAAGATTCCGGTTCCACTCTGGTATAATGGAGGCTCCGACACTGAAGTTCTGTCTCTGGTCCTGCCCAATGGAGGTTCTGATTTCTGGGTACCGGTCCGGTACAGCGGAGATTCAGATTTCACGGTTCCTATCTTGTGGAGGGTTGGTTGAGATTTCCAAATATCTGTCTTGGGAAGTGGAGGTTCTGATGAGGTGTCTGTCTTATGAGGATGAGGTTCCGATTTCAAGGTTTCGGTTTTGTGAATAGGAACTTCGGATTTCAAGCCGTCTGTCTTATGAGGATGAAGTTCCGATTTCAAGGTTCCGGTTTTGTGAATGGAAGGTTCTGATTTCGAGGTATCTATCTTATGAGGATGATGTTCCGATTTCAAGGTTTCGGTTTTGCGAATGGGAGGTTCAGATTTCAAGGCGTCTGTCTTATGCCGAGGAGGCTCAGATTTAAAAGTTCCGGTTTTGTGCAGGATAGTTTCGGATTTCAAGACGTCTGTCTTGTGCGGAGGATGTTCCGATTTCGAAGTTCCAGTCCGTTCCGAAAAATGCTCTGATTTTAAGGTTTCTGTCTTGTGATGTGGAGGTTCCAATAAAGTTCCGGTCCGTTCCGGAAAAGGCTCTAATTTCAAGGTCTCGATCTTGTCATATTGGATATTCGATTTCAAGCCTCTGGATCTTTCGTGTCCGGTAGATGTTCCGATTTCAAGTTTCCGAATCAGGTTCTGTCCAGTGGATGTTCCAATTTCATGGGTCCAGTACCGGTCCAGTACAGTGGAGGTTCCGACTTCAAAGTTCCCGTTCCCGTCCGGTCTGGTAGAAGTTCCGATTTCAAGGTTTTGGTAAGTTCCAATGGAGTTTCCGAATTCAAGTTTCCAGTTCTCAAAGTTGTGGTTCCGATCCAGTGGCGAGGTCTGATTGTCAGACGAGACCTTTCCCATTACTTCAGAGTTAGCCGTACTTTGAAAGTGACCATAAATGTCTTTATAAGAGCGATCGTAAAAATGGGCATCATCATGAGGTGTGTTTTCATTTTTCACGGCATTTTGAGTCTTGGCGTTGTTTGTGAAATTTTCACTCTCAAAGTTGTTGTTTCTATTTGTCCAATATGATAATTTACTTGAATAAGTTATTTTGGAGCTTTCTCCATTTAAGCCAACGTGAGATGTTGATAGCTTAGGTTTAATTGAAATCCCCTCGTCTTTAGTGCGCCCTGAAAGAGAAGCGATATAAGCCAATGTGGAAATGTCGAAATGAGGCTCTTTCTTTATCCGGATGTTCTTTCCATAATCAAATGTCCTAATCCCGATTGACCCAAGCCCATATTTGCACAACGTTCTTTCACAATGATGCGGGAGTCTGTTAAAATGAAAAATGTAAGAATATCATATCATAACGTTAATTTCTAAATTACTATTAACCAATATGCAATTAATTGATAAATAACCCTAATTGGTTTGAGATTATTGGTGGTCTTTCGGAAATGCACGGGTATTTTCTCATTTCAGTTTTATGTCTGGATTCGATTCCTTTACTCATATTGATAAGTCTTTTAGTCGACATTGATACATTTTTCCATCTATCTAATACATCAGCACTTGGTGAAAGATTAAATGCCATAAAGCAAGGGTCCATAAACATAAATGGTTCCATCTTGAAGCTAATTAAAGTAAAATAATTATCATCTAAAATGTGTTTAGATAATTATTAGATAAGTTTAAACAGATTCGCGTAATACAATTATTTTTTATAGTTCGTCTAACCTTTAATTTTACAAAGCTATTATAATATGCTAGAATTAAAAGAGGGATTGAGATCAGAGAGCTCAATGAGTTCGATTTCGATCATTCAATGTGAAACGTTTAAATCAATTTTGCTTATTGGAGAAGTATGGTCAGCTCATCATCACTATCACTCTTCATTCATCGTCTAAATCTAAAGGAATTTTGCCACTTGTCAATTTTCATATTTTAACTTTAATTTATTTATTTATTTTTTTAATTAAATGTTATTCGATATAAAAAGTTGATTCTTTTTGTAATTCTTGAAAAGTTATCTGGAATTGTAGTCTGGGCATAATGAGAAATTGACTGAATCCTTATTCTATAAGATGCTCTAATCTGTGTATAAGTTCAATGTCGAGAATATCAACCAACACGTGTTTGGTCTTTTTTAAGTCAATTTGACTATTTATTCATTATTTATTCAATCGGACTTATTTAAACATGGACGAGTCAAGAAAAAGAAGATTAGTCGAAGAAAACGAAGAAGAAGATCGCTACATAAATAAACTCAAAAAGAGACTCAAGTTGAATAAAAAGTCAATTATTCCTGCCTCATTTAGAACTGATGGATTGGACTGTAAGATATTGCAAATTACCAACATAGAAAAGCTACATATTTAAATAATAAAAATTGCAATTTAAGGTTTTTAACATTTTTATTATCCAGATGTTCTTGAGGTTTGTGAATCAAATGACAAATCCAAAAAGGAGAATCCCAAGCAAAATCTTAAAAAAAGGAGTTTAGCGAATCTTGTCAAAAATCTCAAAGACGAAGAGAGCGACGAAGATTTTGGCTCCTTTGACGAGGACGATGAAGGAGATGGTGATGGAATTAGTAATGAAAAAGAGGATGGAGACGAGGACCAGGACACGAATGAAGAAGAGGACAATGATGAAAGTTCAAAAAAGGAGAGTAAAAAACCAAAAGCGAATGAAAAAGATGACATTTGGGAAGATGTTTATGGGAGACTTCGGAGTAAAGATGGAGGAATTGTAAACTTTTAAACATTTTAATTACTCGTTTTATATATTTTAAACAAAAAATATATCAAGTATTTCGTATTATAATTTAATAATTTTGTAGATTGAAGAGAAACTTGAAATATCGAGCAATTCTAAATACGTTCCTCCTCAATTGCGTGGAGATTCTGTAGTGAGGCAAAAAATTATGAAAAACATGAAGGGACTTCTCAATCGGCTATCAGAAAACAACATGCATTCAATAGCTCAAGATGTGGGTTAATTAATCTTTCTATCACATTTATTCATACCATTGCATACGTATTTAAATGTTAAGTTTATTTGTAATATAAAATCAACTATCAAAATTTATTTTATATATTAGGTCGAAAAACTCTACTTGTCAAATAGTAGAAATGAGATGAACGAAGCACTTTTTGAGCTTTTTTCAATTTCTCTTTTACGTCCTTCTTTGATGCCAGAAAGACTTCTCTTGGAACACATAATGCTTATTGCGATTCTTCATGCAAATATTGGAACAGAGATTGGTATACATATTTGAATCTTGATTTGTATAGTTATTATCCCAATTAAAATCAATCTTCTTAATAACTTTCAATTTTAGGGGCATTTTTTATTCAAAGTTTTGTGAAGAAGTTCAGAACAACGTACGATTCAATTGTTTCAGTTGATGAGGATGAAACAAAAGAAATTTATAATTTAATGCTTCTCATTTGCTACATGTACCATTACAAGGTAAAGAATTTAATCAGAGTTAATTTATTATTTATTCATCGATTTTTTAAAGTCCTTCAAATTAACGTAATTTACATTTCCCAGGTTGTTAACGCTGGTCTTATCTTTGACATGTTAAAACTCTTTTCTAATAATTTTTCATCAAAAGATATTGAACTTATATTAACAATTCTTCGGAGCGTCGGATTCAGATTAAGAAAGGATAGTCCGACTGAATTAAAAGACTTGATTCTCTTACTACAAAGAAAAGCTGGAGAAAATAAAGGAGAAACAAAGTATGAAAGAAATTTTTTGTTTATGCTAAAGTATTCATAATGGACTAATTTTTTTTCTTTCAGCTCGAGAACAAAATTCATGTTAGAAATTCTGTTAGCAATTAGAAATAACAATATGACCAAAATTCCTAATTATGATCCATCAGTAGGAGATCATTTCAATAAAATCTTGAAAGCATTTCTTCGGAAAGGAAATTATATTTCTGAGTTAAAAATCACAATGGAAGACTTGTTGAATGGTAAGAAATAGTCTAATGATAAACAAATACTAAAATTATAATAACTTTTATAATTGAATTACTTATAACATTTGTTAAACCTATTTTATTTAGCTGAAACAAAAGGAAAGTGGTGGATTGTTGGATCTGCATGGAAAGGAATTGATTCAGAAGCCGGTGTAGAAAAAACAGAACAAGTCGTTGCGTCCAATTTTTCACAAAGCCAAGAATTGTTAGCTAAAGCCAAATCCCAAGGAATGAATACACCAGCCAGGCAAAATATTTTCTGCATTTTAATGTCTTCAGAGGTATCAGTATTTATTATATTCTGATCAATCACTTTTGGTTAAAAACATAATGGTTTTGTTCAATTTATGAAAATAATGTATAATATTTTTAGGATTTTATGGATGCATTCAATAAATTGGGACATTTGGGATTGAAAAACCATCAAGAACGGGAAATAATTCACGTCATCGTTTATTGTTGCCTCCAAGAAAAGTGTTACAATCCATTTTACTTTTATTTGTGCCAACAATTTACAAAAACAGCTAGACATCACATGGTAAATTATTTAAATTGTCTTTTAAAATACATTGAAATAAGTAATGTGTAAATTGAAGATTTCTTTAGATCTGCAGTTTTGAGAGAATTAAATAATAGAGAGTTTGAAATTTGACGTAGCGTAGTGGCTGACTTAGCCTAAGAGAATCCTTGCGTCAGACTCCTCCCCCTTTGACCAAATCCTTACGCTGCGCTTTGTAAATTGACTTAAGGAAGGCTTCCTTAAGTCAACCCACTACGCTCGACGCAAGCTAGTAAAATCTGCGAATATAAGGAGGGAATTTAAAATTAATATTTATTCCATTAGAAATTATTTTATTTAACTTAACTGTTTAACTGTTTTAAATTCTTTTAAACATTCATTACATTTTGTAATGTTTTCATCTTATTTCTATTTTAATATTCAAAGTGATACTGTAATAGGTAATTATAATTTGGAAATGGTCAGTCCAATCCAAACCAAAAATAAATTGAAAAGGTAAATATTTAGTTTTTAATACATTAAATCTTTCATTAATTATCTTTAAACTCCTCAATATTAATTGTGTTTATGTATTAATAAGGTTTTCAATAAAATAGCCTAATATTCTATGAATTTATTGACAAAAGAAGGGAATGGTGCGTATATGTACAATGAAAGAATTCAGTGGAACTGACAAAATAAATCGCGCGATTCCTTACGTTAAGTTCCTTACGCTATGTCATTTTTCAAACTCTCTTATTTAAACGTAGCGCAAGGATCGACTTAGTGTAAGGAGCCTCCTTACGCTAAGTCAGCCACTACGCTACGTCGGATTTCAAACTCTATTATTACTCATATCATTCCATATTCTTATATGATATATATGATAGATTGATTTTGCTTAATGATTTTCTTTACTAAAATCTTTATTATATTTTCAGTTGACTTTGCAATATACATTGTGGGATCGTCTTAAAGATCTTAAAAATCAATCCTCGGTCCAAAAGAAGAATTTAAGCAAATTCTTGATTCATCTAATAAAGGAGAAGGTTTTGCCGATTTCCTCCTTAAAAGTTATTGAGTTTGGAGATATGGAGAAAGGGAAAATGAATTTTCTCAAATCAACATTAAATGGAATTCTGTTGGGATTAAAAGAAGAGGATATTACAGAAATCTTTACTAAATGTGCTTTACCTGAGAAGTTGAAAATGTTTCGAGAAAGTTTACGTCTTTTCATGAACCATTTCCTTCTACTAAAAGATCAAAACAAGGCTGGGAATGAAAAAACTTTAATTCAATTAAAAGAAAAGGTTCAAATCGCAGATCAAGCCATGTCATTAGGACATGGGATTATTAAATTGTAAACTTTATTTGTAATGAACTTTTTGTAATTGTTATTTTCAAAATAAACTTAATTCACGTTAAAAAATTGTTTTTAAATAAAACAAAATACATTTTCCTTATTTAGGATAAAAGTAATACATACTCTTGAATTTAAAACTAGGTATTCCTTTTAAATAATCTAAAACGAATTAGAAACAAAGATGTATAGTAATCATCTAATAATCTTATCTCTCTCAAGTTAAGCAGCAGAGCTACATAATTATACTATGTTAAACGAAAATCAGAACACAATTATTGAACATTAACGATCGTCGAGAGTTTCATAAAGCAGTTATTTGCATCATAATGCAATTTTAATGCGCACCATGCATAAATGCAAACATTGGCATCACAAAAACATAAATGCATAAAACGATTTAAATAAGAAGTGATTTGAATATTGATTTGTTCTAACTAATGAGCATTAGCTTTTAAAATTAGTATTCGAACGTTGTGTGTATAAGCAGAAAAAAATAAACATTGTCAATCTCTCGTTCAATTAATACATTCATGAAAATCATTTGATGGATCCTTTTTTTTAAAACAGTAAATATTCTTGGATATTACAATAGGAGCTGAACACTTGTGCTAACTAACAATAAGTATTAATATTATCTTACTCTTAATATTATTAGTGCAAAAGGTGGTGGCTTAAGATTTGGAGTCTAGGGATTTCAAAAAGAACCTTACAACAAGTAGGAGCTTGAGCGTATTAGAAAAGATATAATAATTTATCACCCAGAAATGAGCCTCGAGCAAGTCTCGCCAAAATACCAAATGAACTCATCGCTTGCTCCCACTATCTTTTTTTCTCATTTTGCTCATGTTACCTCCTATGCAATTTACATGAACCTACCTTTCAAACTTATGACTTAATGCCATCTCACACATATTATATCCGATTCTATGTAGATATGTATAAGCCAGCTTCTTTTATATCTCCCAAGACATTTAATTCAGCATCTTTTGCTCCCTTCACAATTGCAGTTGGCCTTGGTTGATTTCCCAGGGACAGTGAAGTCATACTTTTGAGTCCGTCTTATACCACGTCTTCACACTTTTTCAAACATTGAAGGTGCAAAACAGTAGGGAGTATTAAATCCTAGTTTAAATTCATTTTGGCAAAATGTCCGATTGTGAATTTGAGCTTGTTGGGAATACTGATTCAATAGATGAAGTTGAGACACCGGGTCCCGGGCATGTCTCACAAAGTGAGGCCGATTGGGGTTGGCAAATTGAACAACTGAGAGAAGAAAAAGAAGATGAACGGGGGATCCCAATAAGTCCGGAATCTTTTTTACAAGATTCTGTCAATGAAGGAATCGAGGAAGAATCTTCAGTTATTCACCAAGAAAGGTTACAATTTTTTTTAATAATTAATGAATTTAAAATGTTAAAGATCATTGATAATGCTTTATCTCTTGCTGATTTGGTCTAATTGTACTTATTGTTATTTTTGACGTTTAGAGGATTTGAGGGTTTTTAGTTTTAGTTTTAGGCATTAATCTTTATTTATTGATCTGGATAATCATGCTAGATGACTTATTTGTTCTTTAAATTTTTACAAGATTTTGAAATATAAAATATTTTTTAATTATTTTAACCGGTTAGCTATAATAATAAAAGAAAAATGAAATGAAAAATATGTGTATGTTCATATGTTGAAAATGAACTCTTCCTGAGTAAACCGTCTTACATGTGTTGTTTTATTTCGGATGTACCTTAAAGATGGTTACGGTATTTAAAAAGATGTTCATCCTTCATTAAGATGTAAGGGGTTCTTATCTTTAGGAATATCTCCTTTAAATTTAAATTAAACTCCACCCAAAGTGGGCTCTATAATTTTTTCTGCTCACCGGAAACAGGCGTTGATGGTTCCATTCGAACCACCCAACCGTTCCATTTGACTCTCCGAGCACCTGCCCCTCATTATTCAGCCTACCTGTTCCCTCTCTCAATGAGTACAATGGACCGCAAATAATTTTGATTTTCCTCTGGCAATTTAAACTCTTTTTATTATATCTATCCAGAAGAGACTTTTTCCATAAAAATATAGTATAATGTTGGTTGCGCTTTAACCCTTTTGGAATCCCAATCGTTCATTGCGTACATGTAACATAATGTATCTGTAGTTAAAATTTTAATCCTTAAAAATTAAAGCAATGATTCATACACTTGCGGCTTTATGAATCACGGTGTAATTTTGACAAAATTACAGTTCCTCTCACACATACATTACTATCCTTTTAACTATTTATTCCACCGATTCCACCATTTGGCCTTCTTTACCCTAAATTTTAATTCATAATGTGGTTACATACATAACGAGTTAAATATTATATGTAAGTATTACCGAACTTCCATTTAAATTCTAAGAAAATGTTTTCTGTTTTTCAAACTGGAAAATATGAAAAGATATCCACTATATAAATGCTTATATATCCTGTTATTAGGATATATATCCCGTGGATAGGTACTGTTAATTAAAACTTTAAAATTAGCTTTAGTCTCTAACTTACATCAGTCATTGGATAAATTGACTAGCAAATGCAAATTGTGCTCAATCTTGTAAGCATTAAACCTATTACAGTTAAGAAATTAGATTTATACCAAATTGGACCAATTACGAGCTTACGGTGCAACATGTAAATAAACAGAAGATGACTTTTATTTCGGAAGTAAGTTAGTCGTGTTGTGGAATGCTTCAGTTATACACTTAACAATAAAACACAACCTTTAATGTTGAGCTAACAGAGAATGTCTACTAATATATTATATGCATCTCATCTGTCTCCCCATTGTTAGGTGATTTTATATTGGTAGAGAGATTGATGACAGATTTCACTATTCATTATATTTGAACATCCTTGCGATACGCATGGGGTGCATAAGGAAAAAACATACAGGTAGTTCGTACAATTTGCTGTACATACTTATTTCAGTATACTCCGGTTGTTTAAATCTACCTCAATATCCTCAATATAACTTCAAGTCCCCGTAGTTTAAAATGAACGTGAGATTAAATCCAGTATAGAACAATGGGATTTTACATTGTAGGATTCAGTGGTTCACTGGTGCATGAACTCGCTTCTTTCGCCCGACCCATCAAATCCACTGAAAAATCTGTGCTTTCATGTGAACTGAGTTCATTCTCTTTTTCGACTCCTCTCAAAGAGTATTATTGTCCAAGTTAGAATAAAATCACAATTTCTGGACACTTTTCCCAAACAAGTCTTAAATGTGTCAGAAGTAGCCATTGGAATTCCCCTCATCGATTTATTTGTGAAACCTTCAAGTGTCGTGTTTTACTTTATTTAAACAACTTTAACGCCAACTTTACAACATTAACTTTCCTAACTACTGATATATAATAAAAAGGGAAAAATATATATTTGATTCGAAGACACGAGAGAACTCGTTCTCGAAACCAATCCAATCTACGACATCTTTTACGCAGATACTTCTTTGCCCTTTGTCACTTTGTGGTTCCTCGATTCCGAATTTTTTCTTTTGCGTGTTTTATCGTAGTTGAAGTACCTTACGATTCTCACGTTGATTCTGAGTGAGTGATTCTGTGGTCACTCAGGGCCAAAGATCAAAAACATTCTTCTATTAAAACTGATTCCATCCTGAACAATGCCATTTGAAGTTGGTCCTTTACGTGAGATGATCTCGATATTTATTTTAAGGATCTAATCTGAGCAGTTCCCTTTCATAAAGATCATTTTCCTGGTTCCTGTGCGGAGCGTCAAGGAAAAGGGAAGGATATGAGATTTCGCCCAAGCGAGACTAATTCAATGGGCAATGGCAAGGTTTTCTTCCTTACCATAAGCGTTTCTCGCAAAGAAAATCAAAGAGTTGTCCATTAAACTACTAAAAGTCAACTTGCTCATTTTAAATCCGAACCTTTCTTGTAATTTGGCTGAAATAAATTTCCGATATTTTTTTCTGGAATTGTCCCAAAATGCTCACTGAATGTTTTAACATTCGGATTAGATTCCCCAAAAAACTTCCTAAAACTTACAATGTCCATTCGGCTCAAACAATTTCATTGGTGATTATTCCAACTTCTACTCAAATCGAATGCCAAGAAAGTAAAATTGTCGCCAATAATTTTGAGAGGAACGTTGTGAGCAAAGTTGTCAATAATGTGAATTGTGTGAATAATGTGAATAATTTTCAAGAGTGCCGGCCTTATGCCCCAAATGCACCGAAGAGAAATCGGCCGCCAAGGGTTAGAAGAAAAAATCGCAATAATTTGCTACTCAAAGCACTTGCGGAAGGAAGTCAGGGGTGAAAACTTTTCTTTTTTAAAATTTTAATTGATAGAATATTTAAAACGATAAAATGATTCAACTCATATTTTGCATAATAAACCAAGTGAAAGTATTTTCCTATCCTCTTGAATAATCATTATGAGAGAATGAAATTGTGCAGATTGGATTACCATTATCCCATAAAATGATCGAATGACAGTTTTGTAAATCATCATAAAAGTGACATTGTTAAATAATAATAATTAAAAGCGAAACTGGAGCTTCAAACTCATTATCATTTTACGTGCAGTAAAAATAAAGAGCAAAAGTTTGGAATGGGAAAATTAGCATTCTAAACAGGATTTTAATGGTCAATAACTTGTTACTCTTTGAATTTTAATTTAAAAATGCTTTTCATCTTCGATCAGGGATCTTAAAAGGAACTTTCACTCTAAACTTATTTACATTTTGCCACGATCTCACGACCAATTAACTCATTTAATTTTAAGTTAATGAAGGGCAAACCCATCCATATTTTTTTTTTACTTTTTTTACATTTATGAATGACAAAAATATATTACAGATATAACAAAATATAATTAACATCAAAACCTATTAAATTACTAGTCAATAATTTCATTATGGGGTTATTTATGCATCAATTTTATTATCATCTCTTAATTAATCTTTGTATTACATTAAATAATTAACATTATAGACATACTTACATTGACGCTATTCGCAGATTCTGTTAAATGTTTTAAACAGGAGCATTGTGATATATTATATCACAATGCTTCTGTACCATAATAGAGCGCCGATTGTCTTGATATTATTATTTACGGGACTTTTTATTAAAATGCAAAATAACGCCTAAATAAAATTTTCAAGTTCACGTTCATGCTAATCCATTTTTTCGTTGAAAGTCATGTTACTTAATTCTGCCCATGATGTTTTCATCCTATGTAGGATAGATATATCATTATATGTATATTTTAGTGTGTATGTCTATAAATAATAACTTTTTATTTAATATAAAGGTGTAAACAAATTGTTTAATAAAACATTAAAATGAAATGGACATATTTAACGATAAGTTAAGAAAACCCGACATTATCTTCTCTATCATTAATTATTCTATTATTTCATAGACGTGATCATCCATACAAATTACCAAATTCTTAATATTATTTTAGCATTGATTATACATAATGTATTTATTCAACATGACAGGAGCTTTGATTATCCTCCGGAAGCATTGTCGTCGTGATTTTGTCTATAGATTATTAATACATTATTTATTCTACATTAAACCATCGGCTACTTCATTAATCATTTGACTCTTGCCTTGATTGTTTGCAATTAACTTTGATAAAAAAGATCTAAAGTTCAATATTAATAATTAATTTTCACATAAATCAGAGTTCTTAATATCAAGTACACAAGAGATTAAATGTATCACGCAGAATTGCTTTGTGCTATAGCACAACATTATTACTTTCTTCATAAAAATAAAAGGTTCGTTGAGGCCTTCTCAATAAGTAGCTTTTATTATATAATTATTAGAATAAATTTATTAACAAAGATTCGATTGAATTGAAGCATATTATTAATATAGGAAGTGAAATTGATTGTATGTTAGAAAAACCAGCTATTGAATAACTGAGCAATTCATATTGTTGTAATTGAGATTATGTTTCCTTTCAGTGAGATAAACGATCCAGATGACAGTTTCTTTGAGCGTTTCTCCTCCATCCGGATTCAGTATGAGAAGAGCGAGAGGAAGACGATTGAAGAGTTTCAATTCCACCCAGATGCCGTCGACAGCCAACTTGCCAACCAATTGTGGCCAACTTTGGGAGGATGGAATGTAAGGAGAATCTCCATTCCTTTTCATTACTTTAATTGACCGAGGGCAGTTGGATCATTTTCAATGTAAATACGTACATGAGATGCACTGGAGATTATATAAAGCCCTTCAACTCCTTCGCATGTTGATAACATTAACTGTATTAGGGAGCCTTCGGTTAAGTGGAAGTGAAGGCTTTAATCTTCAACTTCAGTCCGGCCCAACCTCAATGCAATTCTGAGGCTCGCTATTATTAGACCCAAAGCCGCCTCTTGTCTTCTCTCCTAAATAACACTTGGCTAACGTCAATTTCCTCCCGCAGTCATGACTTGAACAGAGGACCCGTATTTTTATTCACTTTTACTCCCAATATAAATATATGTATTTATAATATACTCAAAAGCCTAGTGACTTATTGCGTCTTCCCTTCCTTTCTTACCTAAAGCTTAAAACTTATCTAGCTACTCTAATTATTATTTTAGTAAATAGCAGTTATTATAATTTGCAAATTTTTTATTTATAACTCAAACTGTGATGTGAGAAATCTTAATTATTTTTGCGATTTGTTTCAATAAAATAATAATTAAATAATAGAATAATTTAAAAAATAATTAACTGATTCAAAATGAGTCGAATGAGAGTACACAGAAAAGCCTTAGCTTTGAAAAGAGCGGATTCGGAAGAGGCTTCTGAAAGAAGAGTTCCGTTTTTTACTATTTTTTCAGAGTCAATTGTGCATGTAAAATTAAATCATCACATGAATGTTTTTTTAAATCATTTGAGATTAATTTACACACGTGTTTGGTCTTATGGATATAGGCGGACGATCTGTACAAAGAAGTGTTGACTTCTCTTCTCCATACAATGATATCAAGAGAACAGTCAGAATCAGAAAAACTCATTGTTCATTTGCAACACATTTTCCGGGTTGACAATGATAAACATCAGAAGCTTCTCCAGTCAGCCAGAGAGAAAGAGGTGAGTTGAGAATTTGCATAACTTGATTAAACGCTGTGAATTTAATTCATCTCCATTTGTATCACATAATGTGTTATGGATGACGCTGACAAAACAACGATTTAAAGGTGTCTTGTCAGAAAATTAATTTGTCTCATCGGGAATTGTCTTTTTGCATAATAAATAAGTTTGAATATAAAAATCTTAACATTATAGTAATATGAAGCCACAAGCCAATAACGTTTATGTAAAATAATTTGAGATTTCCAACTAGTAAAGTTCAATCAACATTTAACATTGCAAAGTTTCCTACATTCTCTGTGAGCAATTATGCCATCTTAAATATCCTGATGTCCTTGTTGTAATTAAACTTCTTGAGAAGTGTGCCAAAAGCTTTTTACATCTGTTTTAGACTTCCTTGAAAATTGCATATCTGTTAATTGTAATTTACCTAATCCTCAAAATAAACTTAGGATAAATATTATTTAGGCAAATACAGTATTTAAAAGTAATTTTAATGATTTTTGAAACTTAACAGGCTCCACCATTGGTTTTAAATTTGGAAGTGGTCGAAGCCAAAGGTTTAAAAGGGAAAGATATGAATGGTAAGGTTTTCATCAATTTGTTTATTTATCTAAAAATTGCATTCCATTAAATTAATGGAAATTGAGGTAGAATACTACATGTGTTTTACGTTAAGGACTGAGTGATCCATTTTGCACATTGTATGTGAGAAACCAAACAAAGCACAACACTTCGATGAAGCCAGAAACTCTTGACCCTGTCTGGCGAGAATATTTCTACTTGTAAGTTCCCTAATGCATTCATAGCCTTGAACTTCATTTACTAATTGAAATCATTTGACTTTAATACTTTAATTTTTAGCCCTATTACAAATCCACAAGAGGAACATCTTTATATTGAGATTTGGTAAGCACTTTATAATCATCTCTTTTCTGATTCTCGTACATTCTACTAATAATTAAAAAGTTAAAAGATTAAATTTTTAAATTTAAACACAAATAAACAACTGATGAAATAGACTAAAAATGTAATAATTCAATTTCAATAATAAAATGTCACCGGTATTAAATAATATAAACTTTAAACAGATTTTTTATATTTAAATAGGGATTATGATCCAATTGAAACTTTGCAAGACAAAATGAAAAGATTCGGCGAAGTCAAATCAACCCGAGGTCTTCGAATCCTCATGAAGGAAATTGCCTTGACGGCTTCAACCGGGAAAAAAACTCACGAGTTCCTCGGCTGCCTCAAAATCCCCATTAAAGTATTCCATTTCTTTTCCTCTTTTAACCTTGTCATTCAAGATGTTTAACAGTGTTTAACATGTTCACATGAATTAAATAGAACATTCCTCCTGATGGATTTGACTCTTGGTTTCCGCTTGAGTCTCGCAATGGAAATGGCCATAAGAAAAAGGGAGAAATCCATTTGAGAATGGCATTGGGAGCAGAGAAAGAAAAGAAAGTAGCAGCCCAGGAATATCGCCACGTTCTTCATCTCATCCTTGTCCACGAACTGTTTGAAGAATCCATCGACCCTCACGTGTGGGATGGAACTTTTACCAAGAACTCGGAGACAATCTTGAGACAAATCCAATGGCAGGGGGGATTGACTCCTAAAGACATTGACTTGGCTAAATGGCTCGTTTTCTCTCGAGTCCAATGTGATCACCCGCTGAATGCCAAACTCTTCCCACCCATTTTTGAGTCCATTAATGAACACTTGGAGCTTCAGGCGATCAATGATGACGAAGTAAATGAATATTTAGCTATAAGATTTTTAAACAAGATTTTAAAATTAACTTGTGCATATTACATCTATTTATTTTTGTAGTTCTATTGTTTATTTTTCAAATGTTTGATTTTTTAGTCAAAGAAGTTTTGGTTTTTGACGGAAAAGCTCGTGGAGAACTTTACAAACTTTTTCAGAAATATTCATCAATGTTTTCTGACCAATTCTGGCTCGACTTCTCAAATCTACTATATGTTAAAGTAAACATTTTTTACAAAGTTCGATACATTCAAATTAAATAAGATTCTAATACAAACAACAATGTTTCAAGTTAACAAGATAGCTATACTCATTTACTCAATTTAATTTAATTGCAGGACCCTCGAACTGATCAAAACCTATCTTAAGAAGCGCGTAAGAACAGGGAAAGAAATTGAATCGAAAGTTACGGCTGATTTCATTACTGATAGAACTGAAGATGCAATTTGTCGCGGAGCTCATGAGCTGTAAGTTACATACTTTTTTGGGCCAATTTCAGGTAGTTTTGTAAATTGAGAAATTGCAACTTCCTTGTTATTTCCAGATTTTCAAGTATTCATCAGGGAGAGTTAAAGTCGAATGAAGAGGGGATCGAAAGTTTAATCAGAATTGGGCAGTTGCTCATTGCAGACTCCAGGAAGGGCCTTGAAATTCTTCACAGTGTTTTTAAAGAGTGAGTTACTTTTACGCATTTCCTATATCTTTAATTTACAATGACTAAACATAGTTGACGTCCGCTTTAGAGCATCCCGACCACTTTGATTGAGATTAGATTTCTTTGATCACATTAATTGACATAGTGACATATAAGCATTTTAGAGAGCAATTAATACAAAGTAAAGTATTTTGCATGGAGTTTAGCTTAAAAATCAGAATGTATTTGACTCATAGTCCCAAATAGCTTTTCACTCTAACTCTCAAATCCTAACAAAGATTGACAGCTTACTCTACATACATACGTTTTTGTAATTTCTATTGGCGTGAATGAAAAATGTTAAGATAGATATGTTACATACTTTATATGAACAATCATACTGTTAATTAAGGAACTATTGACTGATACCCCGAACTCGACTTTGACATTGGCACTGAATTTTACATCAATTAAGTCAACTCAAACTGTAACAGCACATTTAGTGAATAGAGAAAACCTTGGCTAATTTAACTTTATTAACCTAACATTATTGTTACATTATAATACGAAAATTAAATTTTTGTGTACTACAATAATAAGTACTGGGTTTTTGTAAAGTACTCTACCATATATACCTGTATCTATAATACTAAAATGTAGTCTGTATGTAGTATAGAGTATAGCTTTTATAAACATAAATTGTTCATGATCGTAATCAATCTCGAGAATCGAGATGGAACAATAGAAGTTCTAAGGTTCTAATATTTTACCTATTTGTGATAAATTTTAATTTTTACAATGTATTACAGATTACTTGGAATAAACTACTTTGACATTACCTATCGTGTTTATGATGAAAAGGTAAAGTTTTATTTTTTAGAAAAATATTTTAATTAAATAATAATATTATTATTACTTTTTACGCCATTTATTTACATTTTAAATTAATTTCAAATTAATAATTTTAGAAATAACTATAATAGATAAAAGAAAAGTAAAAATTTATCGGTAATTATAATAATTTAATAATTGAGGAGAGAATAGATAAATGAACTTTGTTTCTTGTCAAGTATGGGGAGTTGATCAAGCCGCTGGTAGAGGAGTTATCTCGACATTTGAAGCCATTAGACTTGAAAGATTCCGATGTTGACTCCTGTCAAGAGAAAGATGTGTCAGTCGGGACGAATCTTTTCGAGCTCTATTTGGCAGCCAAACAATTCGCCGAGTAAGAAATTCTCAAATTCATACGCAAATTAAGGGGGGAATGAATTTATGGAGGGTAATAGATATTCCATTACCAAAGGTTGTCTCGCGAGCTGAGCTCAAAGGAAGACTTGTATATATTCGGAGTTTACAATAACTGGTTCCACTCAAGCGTGGCCCAATGGCTTGACATAGCATGGTACAAAGCTATGAACCGAATCAAGAAAGCTGTACAGATCGACAACCTCAAGCCGATTGACAACTTTGTTCAGATCAGCTCTTCCGCTGTCGACACGGCTCATATATTTCACCAGGTCAGGATTAGTAATAGTTAACATGCTACACACTCAGCATCTTTCAACGTCAGTAAGAAAATAACTCGTGCTCATTACCATTTTCCAGATCCAAATATTTTGGAATCAACTTGCATGGCCAGAAGTGGAGGGGTCTTATACTTTCATTGCCAAAATTCTTGATGTAAGTTCAACATTATCCATATCCTGTTTTCTTACAAAATGTTAAATTAACTAAAACATAAAACGCTCCTTCAACTTCATGCTGAGAACCGATTATCTCTGACTCATTAATTATGTACAGTATCCACTATGTAAATGTTCTCTAAGCTTATTGTCAATTGTCAAGCTCGCAATTATTTAAATTACTAAAATAATCTTATTTATGTATAGAAAATTTAAACAATTTCCATTTGTAGTAAATATCTTACATTAGCTACGAATTTTTAGGATTTATGTCGGTGTACGATTTATTATGCGGAACTAATGTGCAGCAGGGTTGAAGAGTTCGAGAGGAAAGGAGGAGACAAATATGAAATCTCGGATGAAGTAAATTGATCAATTGAGAATGATTTCCATTATAAATTACCTATAACTTTTTAACGCCTTTTCGTCTAACTACTTTACAGCTCTGCTTGGCAATCAACAACGTCGAACACGTTTGGATGTCAATGGCGCCAATTAGTGAGAACCTTGGAAAAGAATCAATCTTGAACCAGCTTAGTGAAAAGAAGGGAGAACTTATTGGAGCGCAATGCAGGAGAACTCTCAATACGGTCGTGGAAAATGCAACTGAAAACATCAACAATAAGATTTTTGAAATTCTGGATAAAGTTGGATTGAAGGTTTTAATTAATCTCGACTTATAAAAAACACCAATCAATATTTGTCAAATTTTAAATAATATAATAAATGCCATATTAAAATTGTAGATCCAAGAAATTTTACAATTGCTTTGATTCCACAGATTAAACCTATCATCTTTCGGCTCTTATTAGAAGGTTGCGAAATAGATGATGAGAATGCGGGGATGGACAAAGCCATTAAATATTTGGACAACAACTTGATTAAGCTGAAGAACAAAATGACTCCAGTTAGTTTTAACAGGATTCTTGATATCATTTGGGACTACACTTCCACCGCACTTGAGGATCTCGTACACACAAATATTGAGGTGATTTTTTTGACACAAGAAGCAATTTTACATCTTTAATATTCTAAGCTTTATCTTTCATAATTATTAAATAAATAACCTTTAATAGAAACGGCGACCGCCAAATTTTTTCAACCAAATCCACAATATGCTACAAATCCTCATGAACTTTTTCTATCCTGACGGAATTCCTGAAAGTATTGAAAATGCGAGGATGAGGAAAATCAAATCTCTCGTTCAACTCCACGGAGCCTACACAAAAGACTTAATTCTTAAATACTCCCAAGAGAGATATGAGGAACAGAAAAAGGTGAACAAACCTGGTGAAAATGGGATGCTTACAATAAGGGCACAATATTGCGAAGACATTCACACACTCCGGATTGAGATTCTAAATGCAAGAAACCTCAAGTCTTCTGATGCAAATGGACAATGTGATCCATTTGTGAAGATCAAACTCATTCCTGACGAATTCTTTCCTAATTCTCCAAAGTTGAAGACTAAAGTGAAGAAAAAGACTTTGTTTCCGCTCTTTGATGAAACCTTTTCCATGTAAGTTTTAAAAATGTCTATTAAATTAATGAATTAAGATTTAAATATTGTAAATATTTTAAAATGAGATTAATTTTATTTTAGATTAATCAGCCCATTGGAAATGTCCCATGGTGGCCTGATTATGTTCAGCTTAAAAGACCACGATTTATTTGGGCGCAACGATTTTATCGGAGAAGTTTTTGTCCCACTTGACTCGGTTCCATTCACGCCTTCTGACGCTAAATTGACTGATTTGCCGCAAGTGAACTTGAGTCTAACGAAGCCAAACCAAGCAAACTCAATTATCTTACAAACTCTCGAAAATCGGCAGTGGGACAAAGGAGCTTTCGAATTCGCCAAGAAAGAGCGACAAAAGATGCTTGGAGTGCAAAATCCTATATAAAATGCAATAGCTTATCATGTTCAGGATAATTGAAAATTTATAGATACTATAAAGTTAATTGGTTTTTACAATAAGATGCACAAATTAACTAAAATGTATCGATATGCGATCTGGATTACATAAAAATACTAATCCTGATTGAGATATAAACTTGTTGCTTTAAATAAAAGCTTTAACGAATGTTTTGATTTAAAATGTTAAAATAAATTATTGATTTGATAATTCTTTTAAAAATAATTGATTAAGTTATGCAACTTTTGATTGACTTAATATCTATAAAAATTTACATTAATCCATAATCTAAATGTATAAATTGAGAATTATGAGACTTTAAATGAATAAAGACAAAACGTATCTGGGGTTTATTGTATATGTAATAATACATAATCCAATATGTTCAGTATATTAATGTTAAGACTATAACATTTAATAAGCATCAATAAAATAAAGGCTCACTCGTAGAATTATTCCAATTACGGTAAATGAAAAGGTTTGTTTTCTAGAGTTAATTTATAAAAAGGTTCACGTGGTATTGGTGGTACATCAAAATCTTTAACAGGAGGAGGAGCACGAATTTTTCTTCCATGTTTACCAGTTTTCCTTTGCCAAAGACCTGACCTGGGACGATAACCAAGATGTCGAAGACGCCAGGCACTTCCAATTGGGATGCTAGCGTGGATTTTGTTTGAAATCCGCCCTAACATTAAAACAATTTATTAATATATATTATATATATTATAAATATATTAAAATACAATACAGTAGTCAAATAAATAATCAAGTCTTAAAAATAATGTTTCTCTACACACCGACAACTGCCATGCATTCTTGATGTAGCGAAAATTCACTCTTCTTGTCAGGCATCTGTAAAATGACTCGATTTCCAATTTTCCTCATCGTTGTACAATAAGTTCCGGCAGCTCTTGCAAAAAATGCTCCATGTCCTGCATACTTTTCGACACAACAGACCAGAATGCCCATAGGAAGAGATCCAAGTGGATAAGAGTCTCCTTCATTCGGGCGAACTAACAAATACAAAAATTAAATCGCAACTAAATTAAATAAATTTATCTTATTAAATTAATAATCTACACTCCTTGTTCACAAACATAATTCCTTACCGGCATTTCTTGTGATTTCAGTCGAAGTTACGATCATATCTCCTCTCTTCATATTTTCCGTCGCTAAAATGTATCGAAGCTTGTCCCCATGTCCGACGAGAGCAACATGACTACTTCTATTAGGTTCAGGCATGACTTCGATAACCTTTGAAAATTATAATACATTTTATAAATCATTAGTTGACTTAAGGGCAGCTTTAAATTATAAATTCAAATTTTATAAATATCATTTAAGTGCAAATAAAAAGTAGTTACCCTTTCAAGTAAAGGCTCATTGGGGCCTGGGGCTTTTCTCTTATGGTCGACCCAAAGGAATGGCCATTTGATTCCTCCTCCTAAGGTCCCAACAACAACTCGACCTACATAATGAATAAGAAATCTTTAAATAACGAAGAATACAGAAAACCATTTTCAGGATTCGATAATTTCAAAAATAAAAGGGTAAGATTTTTTATCCACCTGTTTTGGGGTCTCTTCCTGCCAAATTGGTTGTTTTTAACTGCTTAATGGTGTATTTTTCTTGGTAGTGGATTCTTCGGCGGAAATAGTTGCCTTTTCCTGGTTTCGGAACTTCGATGTCTCGGAATCTGAACCGGACTTGAGCAAAGCTGAGGATTTTCTTTCCATCCCGAGTCAGAAGATTATTTAGACTACTGGTAAAACTGGTAAAAGTTTTACCGAGAATTGACATTGTTTTATAATTAACTATTATTTAATAGACATAACAAAAAATTACAAATTAAACTTGAATTAAAGATTAAGGTTTTAATGAATGAACTTCATTCAATGAAATATGAAATGAAAATTTTGAAATAATTTTTATATTCTGGCAAGATATAACTTTTGCTTTAATGCATGATAATGCCCCAAAGATTTTCTTTGTCTCCTTTTCTCTCGTAAAATGTTTACAAATTGGTGTATATGCAAGTTTTAATGAAAATGAAAGAACTATCTAAGTGAATTTTGAACTTTCTATCTAACTTAAAATATACTAAATATGCAATGACCTTTGACCCTTACTTTTCAATTTTCTAGAAAATGAACAAGTTAACTATAAATGAAAAAGAAAAATTAACAAAAGTTTATCGTTTTGATTTCACGTTTATTTATGAGTTTAAATTTTTTACAGGATTATTGGCATTATTAAGAAGGTGGATAGAAAAGAAGACAGATTATTTTGTGAGCCAGGAAAAGAAAAATGAAATTCGGGAGAAGTCAGCAGTGGATTGGTCCGTCAGCTTGAGATGATCATCAACATAAACTTAGCAGCAACAGCCTGAAAGAAAATCAAAATTAAGTAAAAAGGAAACTACAGGATTTTCGAGAAAACTGAAGAAACTCCAAGACATGTTCACACTACCATTCACACCCATGATTCCGAACCCCATATTTTCAATTCGTGAGGACAAACGCGATCCACAAATGTTGGAGTCAACCTTCGGCCCGAGACTTTCAAGACAATTTACCCAACTTTCGTATCTAATTGAAATTGAAATGGTTAGTAAGTTGTCGCGATTTAGAAGCAAATCGCAACAACGAACAAAAACCATGAAAAAGAGCGAACCCAAGTGTGTGAACATGACTGGGGAAAAAACTCACGCCTCTTTCCAGAATGACAATTCAGGGGTCAAAGTTTGTTGTTGCGATTTGGAGAATGAAAATGAAAAAAGGAACAAAAGATCACTTTGCCGGAAGTGTAGGCATTGAGCGGGGACATTTCGAATCGAAAGTTGTCATTCTGGATCGAGACGTGGACCAAGGAGGACGACAGCAAAGAATTTGGCGACATTGTCTCCTGAAATAAAAAAAATCATTTACCACATCTGTAGGTTAGGACGATGGGTCTGCAGCAAGGGGAGCAACAACTGCAGCCACAGCCACAACCACACTTCTGGAGATAGCAGCAACGGGGAGGGCAACAGGGACTTGGACAGCACCTGAAAAAGAAAAGATGAGAAAATCATTTTCACTTTTGATTTAATCAATCGGAAAATGTAACATTTGATTGAAAATAATAACCAACCTGCATCCGCAGCATCCGCACCTGCAGCCACAGAGAGTGGGACGACAGCAACAGCCGCAGCAAGGCCGACAGCAGCCACAGCCGCATCCAGATCCACACTGTTGAAAAAGAAAAATTAAGTTTAAGGAAAAGAGAAAATGAAAGTGGGGAAATTTCCGAAAATGAGGAATAGGAAGAAAATGAAGATTGGGCGGAAAGTTGTAAAAACTTACGCCACCGCCGCACATCCTGACTGAGGTCAAAGGTCACGAATCACTTGAAAATTTAGAAGAGGGGAGGAAGTTGTTGGAAGAGAGGGAGAAAGTGCGTCCGAATCAGGGAAAAAAATTACGTGAATGACAAGAGGTGTTGTTTACGATGAAGCAAGTAAAATTAAATGTTGCAATATAACATCAGTTTTCTATAGACACGGGTAAATTTCAAAATGCAAATTATTGTGAGATGATGAAATACCTTATGGCTTTTATATGTTATTGCCTTATTAAATCTGATCCTTCTCTTATGTAATTAGTTCAAATTAAAAATAATTGTTAATTTTAAATAATAATTAAAGCATGCATTTATGAAAATAATAATTGTAAAAAACACAAAGAACTCAAATTATTTCGACAATATTTATCAAATTTTATTAGAATCAAGGTCGCTTTTATTTTTCATTATGATTTTATGCACTTTATAAATGCTTTCGTTGAATTAAATTAGTAAATAAATAAATAATAAATAAATGTTGTATATAAATAAATAAATAAACAATAATAATAATAATAAACAAACCCACGAACATTATAAATGTGGACGAAATAAAAAAAGGTCCATGCAGACCCGGCAAGTCTCATTATTACTTCGTTAGGTCCTAAATGTGCGCATAATGTTTGACCTGGTCGAAAAACAGCCGTTTCGACACAAGGTTTGTTCGGTCAATCCGGACCTAGCCGGGTAGACGCCTCAACACAATATATGACGGGTCGTAGTTTATACCTAAATTTATATGAATAACGAACCGGACCAAGCCGGGCCGGAAAAATTAAAATTATACAACGGGCCGAACCATTTTGAGACGATCTGGTGCTCTCGTCTTTTACCGACGTGTATTATTTCCTAACTTAAGGGAGCGAGGGAGGGATCTTGGATCCATGGGGGTTGTAACTAATTTGAGCTAATTGTCATGCCGAGTACATGGAGGAATAACCTGAGTCATTAGGAGAAGTTACACCACTCGTGTTCAAAGCAGAATTGAGTGTATTATTCAAATTTATTGGGGGGTCAACAAGCGACTCGCTGATCATTTCAATTGGGGGGATGGAGAACCCTTCAAAGTAATCGTGGCTGAGGGCTTCTTTGGCCGTCATGCGATCAGTCGGATTGAACCGAAGCAAACGTCCTAGAAGATCCTTTCCACGACTACAAAGACCTGGCACCACTATGTCCATATTCCTAGCTCCACGGGGAATGAAATTCTTGTGAAGGATCCGGGAATTTATAGGCCAATCTTGCTCCATTGGGGTACCTATAACACTACAAAAATAAAACCATCATTAATCATTAGCTTTAATATATCAATCATTGGTTTTAAAACAAGCAGATAAAATCGCTTTAAAAGTAAAATGTCAATTAAATTCGTAAGTGTAACTTACTCAAATATTTTTTCAATTTGATCACGTTCTCCATTTCCGGGGAAGATGGCCCTTCTCCTAAACAGCTCAGCGAAGATGCAGCCGACCGACCAAATGTCCACGGGGGTCCCATAAGTTCCGCCAATTAATACCTCAGGGGAGCGGTACCACAAAGTGACGACGACACTTGTGAGCTTCATTGTGAAATCATAGATTTTGGCAAGACCAAAGTCAGCCAATTTGACTTGGCCTGTCGTTGTGATGAGGAGGTTCTGTGGTTTCAAGTCTCGGTGAACAATACGTTGACTATGGAGGAAATCCACCCCGCATAGGATTTGGAATGTTATATCCTGGAAAAACATTAAATATTTCATTAAGTTATCAACTTGACCAAAGAATGATTGACAGTACTAGTCAAGTACCTACTTTATAAAAGTAATAAATATATAAATATGATCTTTATATGATCGTTATAAAAATATCTTGAAAATTATTCAAACATTAACTGTCATTAAAATGACCATGCTATTTGGTTTAAATGCAACTAAAGGCATTAGAAACAGTATGAGATACTGGATCATTTATCTATTGTCATTAAAATGTACAAAAATAAATTAATCTTCCACTAACTCAGTTAATGAATCATTGAATGATTCAGGAGTTTTTATTTTGCTAATGTATCGTATTGTATGGGAAATCTCTTGATGCTGTTGATATCAGCGAAAATTGTAATAAGAATGTATTTTAAAGATAAGTTTTAATTTTAATTAAGTTAAAATGTTAACCCCCAATTAATATATTTAAATTGACCATATCAATTTTGAATCGACTTAATAATTAACTATATAATTATAATTACCTAATTACCATTTTATAATTTCAGCTATTTTAAAATGATTTAGCTTTTGGAGGAGAAATGTATGCTATTTCGGAAATTAATTTGATTTTGGTATTTTCTAAAGTAGATTTTTAATTTCACTTAAAATAACTTTTCGTTTTATATGTTAATAAATGAGTACATCAATTTGAATAGTGTATTAAGAAACAATTCTCATGGTTTAATTAATTTCTTGCTTAGGATTATTTAAAATAGTCTGTATTAAACATCTAATTATTGACATCTTGAAGGATGGAATCTAAATTCGTCTAAATTCGTAGTATGACTTGTGATCTATGATGAGAATTTCTTCAAATCTATAATAATCGAATTGATAATTATAAAAAGGACCGTCTAACCAAACCCACCTTATAGAAAATGACCGGATGCTTAATTAAATTTAATACAAATTAATTTTAAAATTCCACATTTGAAATATAACCTTGTGTATCTTCACAATTTCAAAATGTTTTAAACATTTATTATAAAATCGTTAGAAATCAAATTAATTTCCGAAATAGCATATTTTTCTCCTCCAAAAGCCATTTATACACAATATTTAAACTATTATTGTAACTATTATTGTATTTATTATAAACCTTGAGTTTGATTGGTGTGAGTTCTTCCTTGGGTGCATTTTGAATATATTTGGCCAAGTCCATTTCCACATACTCAAAGACGAGGAACAAAGTGAAACTCTGCTCATTTCCCTGCCGTGGCCCATGAACGACGTCTAGGAACCTGACGATATTCTGATGCTGAAACCTCTCGAGTTGCCGCACCAGGGAGATCTCCCGTAGTATTGACACCGGAACCCCATCTTCGTTCAATGGGATCCGGACTTTCTTGAGTGCTACAAATTCTCCAGGATTGTTCAAGTCGGAAGCTTTATACACCGTCCCATATGCCCCTGTAAAAATGAAAAAAATGAATAAACCCTTAAACCCTACTGTTTTTAATACGGTTAATTTCCGAATGAATCTTACGTATAACCTCCATTAACGCTAACGATTTAAAACGAGGTTTAGTGAAAGTAAAGTAACAAAATGACAAAGCAAATATTTCAAATTAAATCACAGCCTATGAGCTATATATAATTTCCCAACGGATAGCTTGATAGCAAAGCCTTTCACCTTCATACAAAGGAATAGAAAACCAACGACAAAGAACAAGAAACAATGAAATATAAAATAGTCGTAATAAACAAAATCTATTAAATCTCACCATTCCCGATGATGTTCTCTTCTTTGTAAGCATTTGACTGATGCTGTCTTGAAGGGTCAAAGTTGAATGGATCGGAGAAATCCGTTTTCATAGTCCAGTTAATATCATCTAGGTCCGGCAGTGCATGCCTTATGCGGGCCAGTTCCCCTTTCAATCACTCAAACTTCAAACTTCCTGAGCGGCAAATAATAAATAGGGAATTAGGAATTAAAAACAACAAACGGCACAAAACTTTTTCTTTCTTGATTTCTCTTGTTATTTAGAAATAAAATCAAGATGAAAAATCATATATCAAGATTTTATTAAATATATGTATGTCAGGAAACTCTCGAGATCTTCCTCAAGAACCAAATATTGAACAAAGGGTCCTTGGGCAGACGAAGAAAAGAACACATGAAGTAACGGGGCGAACCTCTTTGCCCCACCACTGAACACAATAACAACAAGAGGTGGAGAACACGGACAAGGATAGGAACAGGAGGACGAGTGAGGGCAAGTGAGCTCGGGAAATTTGGGCGGTGGAGATATTTGGGAATAGAGGGAAAGCACCAGGAGGAGAACTTTGAGCCACCCAACACCCTTAACAAACTCACGGCACGATCACTCCCATCATCCACAAAAACTTCCCTCCAGAGCCCTTAAGCCTCAAGCCCGAGCCCTTAAAATACAGGATGGAGACTTAATACACAGGATGTATACCTAATACAGATAATTCTCCATTGAAACCCCTTATAAATACATATGAACTAACGTGAATGTATACAGCCCAGATATTCTGTGATATTAGGCATAGGATTATACCGGTATATTTATCAGTATTTTTCCCCGTCCCTTGATGAGAACAATTGGGGAACCTTTCTGGGTCCAAGACCTCCATTGAGATCCCAGGGCTCCCCTTCAGCCCTCAGCTTCCTCATCTTTACCTGCAACCAATGGCCCTCGGTCCCTTTGTACAGTTCCAAGGAACTCATCGGGCATCAGGGTTTCCTCAATGGGGCCTGGTGATGCAAGGGATGCATGTAAGGTAATTCATTCACTCCTGCCCGAATCCATGATTTTTTGTTCAAACCTTTGAACCCGTCTCCGACCAGCAGCAGCCCACCTTTCTTCTTCCTCTGCCAGATGCTCAATTGTAAAGTTCGTCCATGGTACCTCTGGACACACCTGCTGTCCTCCGAAGAGATCCAGCCAACTCTCAACTTCCCTTTCAATCCCATTTGATCAGCTTTCCCCCCTTTGTCATCACAACAGTTCACATGGTCGGGAAGGATTCTCGTTAGATTGTCATATCCAGGCTCTTTATGCGAAACGAGTATGTAATTTGATGCTGTGACAGCAAGAGCACCAAGCCGCGGCCCATGCTACATTATATCCCTCATTAGAAAAATTCCACTTCAGATTAACGTTTAAGAGTCCCACTTCCAATAAAAGAGATATCGGCATGCAAAGTCAAATAAAATGGTCAAAGGGAGCGACGAGACAAAGTTGGAGAGTTATAAAAAGAAGATTTTTGGTGGCGAAGGTGAGAGATAAGGGACAAATGGACAAAGAACTCAAATTAGACACTTGCTAAACATTTTATTCAAAGTACGCGATCGCTTAGGGGAAAAAGATGCTAAGAGGAAGAGATAAATAAATATGTAGAATTCAAGTCCGGTTCGTCGAGGTCTTTAAGAAGCCAATCGAGGACCTCAACGACGGCAGATGGTTAGGGAGGGCAAAGAGGGTCGGCAAAGTTCATTAGTCACTTTCTCTCCTGAAGGTTCCTCACGGGATCATCTGTTTTTAGAAAAGAAACGAAGAGGTCTTAAAAATGAACCACGCTACTCGTGCCACCAGCAACACTCCGCCGCGAACCATTCCCTTAAAAAACTGCATTTGTGCGAAATGAAGGGCCATTACACACCTGTTGCATCCCTATTTCTTTATATTGGGAGGACACGAACTTCAGCGTTTACATTATAAAATATTGAAAGATCTACAAGATAAGTATATTTTCCATGTATGAATTTTTTAAATATACGTCTAATATCAGAATACATTATGTAATAGAATTGATAATGTATTAGATATTTATATTGAAAGGAAAAGGCAGCAGCTTGATTTAATTGAGCAAGTTTGATAAAAAATCACTTTCACTCCAGAAGCTCTCCGAGCAAGTCGGAGTTGAAACTTCCAGGAGGTCGACTCCACACATTGAAAGAGATATCACTCAATCATTGATATTCTATCTAAACTTCTAAACGATTTTGTAAATAACCATGCAAGCATCAGCGTAATTGAACACAGTGAACACCCCCAACACTTAATCCATCATTTTCAAATTTGAACATTTAAAACATTTAAACACCATCATTTGGCTCATGTTACAAATGCTTTCCGCAAGTTAAATGAATGATTAAAGAACAATTTAAGTTGAATTAACCAAAAAAATCCCCCATTGTTTTTAATGTTTTAATAAGAGATATTGAATGAACTTCATTCTCTTCCATTTCCCTTGTCCCTATTCATTTGGGAGGAGACTGAACAATCGCTATCAAACTTTTACCTAACTCTGATTATGATACTAATTAATTATTACGATAGAATTAACATGGGGAGGTCAAAGCCGTTCCTCAAAAATATGTAGATGAATGGGAGAGAGTAATTATGTGTCTGTCAACCAGGTGCCAGAGCATGGAAATGAATGCCCAAGAGTTTTAGATAAACTTTAAACACGCCGACGTTTGCTGAATTGCCAAACAAGCTTACACACATTATCTTATGTGATCCCAAACGCCGTCACGGGGAAATATCTTTGGCTCCATTCAAACCATATTTTAAGTACACAGCCCCTTTCTTAAAACAGAGACCAAAGTGTATTTACTTTCTGTGAACTTGGGCCGTTCGCACATTCCTCCGTTCGGTCAACACCACAAAGGATCATAAGTCTTATAAAGTACATTAATAAACCATACAAACTAATCTTCCACTTTCAATTGACTTTACCGCAAAATCTAACTATTGGCATAAAATGGCCATTTTCCTCAACTTTTAATCAGCTCCTAAATCTCCATTTCTAATCTTATTTTCCAACTAAATTAACTAATGGCAGTTTAATAAAAACCAACTCAAACTCTCATGAGATACAAAATACGCAATAAAGGGTTTGTTATTGTATTTAATCTTAAGGGCCCATCTTCAAATAATGGAATTTTAGGTTCCCACGCATTACTTTCACCTGGTTAGAAGGAGAAAGAAAAATAAGCCATTAATCCCTTGTACGCACCTACTTATAATTACAGGTCTGAGGGAGAGACGAAACATCAAGTGTACATTTATAGGGTAATTGGCCCATTGTGTGAGTTTGCTCAGCCAATTCAAATATTTCCGTGAAAGATTGAAGAGGGTGGAGAGGGTGGGAATGGTGATAAAATACATGCCATCATCCCAACAGGGCCAACATTTGACTCCTCTGCTCCATCATTAAATAACCCAATGTTTGTTTTCTCATGAATCACGTGTATTTTTGTCACTGTCCGGCTCTCCTCATTCATTCACACGGTGTTTCGGGAAGGGTCGAATTCCACCAGTTTCACACGCGAGACCCTTTTTTAACCATCCACGCATTAGGTAATACGTGTGCATGCGGTCATATTCATGATCATTTACGGTGAGGGTTTGGAGGGCATGAGATGTGAACTAACCCTTTCTCTTATGCGTGAAAGAGCCGAAGTCCATGAGAACCATTTTCCCAACATCGGGTCCCCTTAATAAATCTCTCCATAAACTTCTCAATCCAAGCTGAATTCAAACAAAGGGAGAATTGTATATAATAAATTATTATTATGGTGATGAACGGCCAAAGAGACACGAAGGGAGAGATGTGGGAACTTTGGGTATTAATGCTTTGTATTGCTTTGTTTGATATACAATATAACATGATAATTAACCTAAACATTATTTGCAAGGATGAACTTAAATATAAATATTTCCTATACACTCCATACTTTTACATATACAGTAAGTACATAATGGTAGGCTACTTTTGTATTTATACGTTAACCATTTTGTTATTGTAAGGGCGTCTTATAAGATCATCAGTTGTACAATAATTGTTTACCGCCGAAGTTATCATTTCTCAAAATCATGGCTAAATAAGAGCATAAATGTCGGGCAAGAATGTACTACCTGAGTGGAAACAAGAGCAAAGATCTTTTCCTTCATTACTCACGAGTTATTGGACATTTATAGGGAGCAGTTACAATTAATACAAGTTCCTTGTCTCTGCTCATTCATCAGCTCCTCAGCTCCTCTGTATGTGAGATTTCGCATCTACTTATTCTACATACTTTCATTGGAAAACTGTCTCCAGACCAGTCAAGTAAGGTTAGTTGAGAAATCCATCTTGGAATCCTGAATGGTGTGAGAATTTTCGCCAAGTGAAGGGCGAGCAAAGGCAATTTATTCTTCCTTACCGCTTCCACATTAAAGAGAGGGCCAGGAGCTGTAAAATATTGGGCTTGAAAAACCTGAACCATATTTAATGGTAGGGCCAAGTTCTATTACATCTACGCATTGGATAAGGATAAGTGTGTATTAAGGTAAGTGCATTATAACTAACCATAAAGGTAAGTATTCTAAAATATGCGTGTATGGCGTGTAAGTGTATGACGCGTGTAAGTATGAAAAGGGTTTCCAGAAGCGCAAGTTCATAATTATCTGGAATTTCTGGCTCATGAAACCAGAGGTATGTATGGAGTTTAATGTACAATTTAAATACATAAATACCTACATAGAAGGATACGGTACATACCATAGATAAATATCTGTATGAGGTATATACTTAATATAGCTCATAAAAGAAAGTAAAGAAATGGCTTGAGTATGTAAATACATGAATCTCTTGATCCGGAGGATGAGCTCGAGGAATGTTCAAATATTCCTCGAGTTTGAGGAAATTGAGTTCTTATTAACCTAGGTTTGGATTTCGGAATAAAGTTGGCTTAAAAGGAGTGTTTGTAAAGGCATTTCGATTTCCGACCCACTGCCTGTCCTCAATAATTTGACTGGTGAGGGAAGAAGCTCTCAGCTTTGTCCCTTTTCTTATTTGGTCGTGAGGGAGGTTCCACTTGGCCCATGGGGCTCAAATGTTCCTCCAAAAATACCCTTCTCACACCCAACTCATTCATTCGGGAAGGAGAGATATTCATTGAGGAAATTCCTCCCGAATCATCAACTTCCCAATGCCTCCCATAGGGAGTGAAAGAGATGAGAGCTCCCGCGCCTCCTTGTCCGTATCTCAGCAGAGACTGAGGATTCCTATACTTTACATACAATATGATGGAAGGCCCAAGGTACTGAGGGTATTTGTATAATTATGCCGACGACTCCCGTGAGTAAGTAATAATATTAACCCTCGGAATTCCACCTTTTTATCTTTCTCTTTTTATTCCCTCTGCTTAGACTCCTTTGATTCTAACATTCATCTAACTAAGAGTCTTAAGTAAGAAGCGTCTTAACAACAGCCTTATACTGTCAGAGCTGCCTTTTAGAGCAAGTGATAGAAGTATATCCCTCCTTGCTCTCAATTCTCATCTTCTTTTGACCATCCGCCGGCCGAGCAGACATTCCTCTGTCAAACATCCTCTTCTCACCCTGCTCAAAGAAGGCCATTATTCCGCAGGTTCATTGTTCATGAGCTTCATTGGAGTCAACAGCAAGCCATTGAGGGCTCATCTGCTCAGCGACATTGTTTACTTCATAATGGATCCTATCACACCAAAATCTATCCAGGAATTACCAAACTCGATCTAAATAATGAACAACTTTTTTCCACCAATTAAGCCACTTCTTCCTCTCTCCTTTATAAATCAGTCAATTCCGCCTGACCATCCCTCGATTCCACAACGTAGCTCCATATCTGAACGAGAGGTGATTCTGACCCAGCACGACAAGACCTGCTGTTGTAAAATCTTCCTTCTGCCCATTCAGTTCTCATGCTTTAATTCCTAATTAATGTCAATATATATAAATTTGTACAAGAGGAACATCAATCACCTCTACAAGTCTTCATTAAATCGTCAGAAAAAGTTTACGTGAGAAAACGCAACTTTGATCAAATACAAGTCAACCTCGTTCGATTCATCTTTCCGCAAATGATGCCCCGATGACCGAACTTTGAAAAATCCCATCGATCAAAATAAACCGAGCTTGGCATTTGTTGTCAAAAGATTCCCAAACCCATTCAAAAATGACCAAATCCATCTAGGGGAGTTTAACTTTTAAGCCCAACCTGACTGAAAGTAAGACGTCAAAAAAGAAATCAATCATTTGAATGAACTTGCTCAACAAATAAACCTCCCTTAAATTTTTCTTAAGTTTTCCCTTCTTGGTAAAACAACTTAAAAGTTATTTAGGTAAAGTTTAAAATGAACCCCTTTGAATGAAACTTAAAAATAAAAGAGGGAAAAGGCAAAGGTGATTTGCCCTCTGACTGTGAGCCAAGTTTCTCTTCATTCCAAATAAATACTTAATTCCGTCTCGATTGTAAACAAAGGACATAAAGGTTGTGAGGAGGCATTTAGGCGGAGCACAGCAAATTGTTTCGTCAAGTCACAAACATCTCAATGAGTCTCTCTGCAGCATAAGTGAAGCATAAGTCAAGCAACCTTGTCTGGCTTCATCCGCAATGATCATGATGAGAGGACCAGCGGCAGACTGCTTTTGTAGAAAGAATGAAATTCTCAATCGAAGAAAAGGCCGGTGAGAAATGGGGGAAATCGAAGAGTCATCATCCCATTGGCATCTCAATTTGCATCTTTGTAATATTATGCCTCAGAATTGCTCTCACAGAATGATCCACGAAGGATTATGATCATTCAACAGGGAACATTTACAACTATGAGGCGGCCAGGGAGCTTCTCATCCCCTGTGAGTGTTTTTGTGGCCAAGTCGGGGGAATCATAATAAAATGGCTCGACATTCACAAGGCCCTGCCCTTTTCAATAGCGGCTCGAGTGCGTGAAGCGTGGGAACGAAGGGGATCCTCAATGCGTGTGTTCCTCCCCCGGAATTTGAGGAATTTTTATTAATATTGCCAATTCACCTTTAGGGCCCAATAGGAGGACGGAAATGTGGAGGGAAGCTCGGATTCAATCAACCTCCTCATTATTCTCCCATTAGCTCTCATGTAATTCCGTAAAATTGATCACTTCCTCTGCCAGAATCTATTGAATGGGGATGGGGAATCTTATTACAAGTAATTGGTCAAAAAACTCTTCCTATTGTAAATTGTATTTTTCCCTACGCACTCCCTCATACTGAGATGGAATTCGAGTATCAGGGTTTAACATCAAAGTTTATTTGATCATCCTTCCAAAATTCCACCAGGGTCTTAATAAATGACTCCTTATCACGCAATTATAGTGAAAGGGGGGCATAAATAAATAAAGCCATAACAGCGGTTCGTCAACTTAACTTTTCTTAAGCTTATTTGGTATAGGGCTTAAGAATTTCTCTCACAAATCCTCGAGTTCTCTCTCATCAGATCTCATCGGAGGGAAACCTGAATTGATTTAGACCTCAGTTGTTGGGGATGGGATCGACACACGCATTGGAGTTTGAGAGTCGTTCGGAGTCGAGTCGCCATCTCCTCATCTCTCCTTGTTACTCCACCTAAATAATTGTTTCTCTCGGCCAAATGACTTAAATTTCGAGTTGGACCATCCCTGCTCGAGCAACTCACACAGATCCAAAACATATAACTAAATAGATGTTTACGCATCTCGCTTTTTTCCACCTCTCTTCGGTATATCTTTTATACCAAAAATTGGTATATAGGTAAATCTTATCATTTGGGAATTTACGAGGACGATCCTCCCTCGTCTCATTCCCAATCTTTATCTCATTTTAATTAAACTCATCTGCATAAAGGAATTAAACGAATAAAGATGAATTGGCCCTAAGAGCAAAGTAGGAATTTACCAATTCAAATCATTCCAGATTGTGAAGGGAAAAGAAAGAGAACCAGGGAGGTAACTCTTCACAATTCCCAACTTTGACGACAGTTCCGCCTTCCTTACCTCCCTCCTTACACATTCTTCTAATTAATTCAAAGACCACTCTTTCACTTTGACGCTTCACACCCATCATTGCGGATATTCTTCTCTCAAAACACTCAAAAACAAAGGGTTCATGGAACATCAAACTAATTGTAATTGTAAGTACAAGAAAATGACAAGGGTAGTTTTCGATAATTAAATACAATCATATAATACTTGTACTGTAATTCTTGTTCAAGATGGAACATTTTTTAAGTAGTACTCAAAATTTCATTGCCTAATCAAAAATTCAGTTCATGTGGGGAATCGAATGGAGAATCAAATAGGGAAAAAGTGGAAGAAGACGAAGCGACATTATCTTAGAAAGAAGAAAACATTAGTTTGGAGTGACAAAAAATCACGTCGTAATGTACAAACGCATGTCCTCATGCCTCTGTCCCGAATTTCCAATCTTGAAAGAAAAACTTGTCAACTTATACATAAGATTTGGAAGGAACAAAGAAACCCGGCTCCACGACAAGTTCCCTTTTTCACTCCAATGAGCCTAATTGGCAATTTTACATTCTTACTTTTATATTACTAGTTGGTCAGATTACTCGCCTCACTTATTATTTTATCATGTTTCATCCGAAGATCTCTGAAGGTGAAGCCAGATGGTTTGTGCGTAAATTGAAAATGTTGTCCGCTTAAAATTAATCCGAAATGAAATACGTGTAGATAATGGTCAACTTTGTTCTCAAATTCTTGTTTTACTGCTTCGACAACTTTGTAACACTTATGAAAAAATGTCCAAGAAGGTCTTCCTTGGAAAGAACCACATTTATGATTTAAAAGTTGGATTATTAAAGCGGTCGTTTGATAAACCAAATTGTTGTTGGATAATCGTGATTTAATTGGATTTAATCGGGTGGTTCAGACTTGGGTAATTCTTTTGCGTTCTTCAGTGCCGTCTTTGTCATTTGCAATGTCATACAGGAAATAAATTGTAAGAGAGATAATTGCTCAAATAGAATCCTAACAATCTCAAAAATCATGCATCATAAATTCAAGTTAATTTTACTGCACGTATACAATCCCAATATAAATATTCTTCTACATTCTTAAGACTCGATGAGTTAAAGTGCAAGTGGAAGACTCCGCATTGACTGCAATACAAATGCGAAATGACTCTCAAGGCTTTTAAAGTCATTAATAGCTGAAGGGAAAATTGGCAAAAAAATTTCCGCTTGTGAAGTATGTGCCAAGTACGAGGATAATCGCCGTCAAATTTAATAGCAAATAAAATAAAAATTAATCTTGTTGGATTTCAATTTGACAAGAACAATGCACATGTCCTCACAGAGGTTAAGTTACAAGAGTTTAAATGTCCAAGAGGGTAAACGCCGATGTGGAAGTTGTTGATTCTAAGGACGGGGTGAAAGCACGGAGGATTGGAGAAACATCGACTCAAATTTCCTGACTCGGCTCAATCCATTCCTATCTCGAAATGTTAATCTGCGAAGCGTTTAATCCTAAATAATACTTGACCTTCTCATGCTAAAATTGGTTACATATGAATTGAACAAAACCACACCTTAATTTTGCCATGGGTCGACGAGAATCTATGCTTTCGTCAGCCAAATTGTAAAATGTTAAGCTCGCAAATAATCTTCAAATTCACGATACTCGGATATAGGGGCAAATACGTAATTCATTTCATTTGTAATTGTAAAAAAAGATTAATAAACTTTATATGTAAGAACTTATATAAAAATGTAGCTACGTAAATACCTGGTTCTCTCATGTCGGCCATGTCAAGAGTTATTGAAATTGTATCAGTATTTACGATTTTCCTCTCATACATAAGTGCTTTGATCATAAATTTTTTTTAACTTTTTCAAGTGTTTAATTCCAAAGTTTTTGTACCATGATGTCATTTGAACAAATTACATTAACATAACATACATAATTTAATTAACATTTGATTCGTTATATTTTGATATAAAATCATACTCCGATTGATCCGAATTAAATAATTAACTATTTTACGATTTATTAATAATTCTTAATTATCCTTACATTTATCCAAATCAGTATTTGCATGAGATAATAGCAAAGAAAGAATACCTATTTTGCATATTTTGTAAAAGAGGAATATTTTTGAGTAATCTGACATGATTAACTATGTAATGCTATACAACAAAAATCTTGGGAAATTCTACTAAAAAATCCACTTCATCACTTGATTAGATAGACACATGAAGTCATTTGCATGTTCTGAATAATATTGGGAAGGATATTTATTAATTTTAATCAAAATGGGCTGATCAAATGTTTTCCCATCAAACCCCGGCGTGGAAGAACAAATCTTAATATGGAGACTCTCGGCGCCAGCGAATCTAAATATGTCAATTTCATTTTACATCACACCAGCAAATCCTTTTATAGAGCTTACAAACTCACTTTGAGACTCACTAAATATTACATGAAAACTCGACAGCTGATCTAGTTAGCTTCGTGATAATTACATAATTTAAAATGGCAGCTTATGCAAAGCTAACTCATAACGTCATTTACCATTAAACTATGTATTAATATTTAAAAGATAATTATATTTTTATAGGTAATGGTCATTACATAATAGTGATATTAACTATCATTCATCATAATATTTAATTTATAAATTAATTCTACTAAACTTATTTTATATTATGTATTTATTACAACTGTATTATGTATTTATGTATTGTTGGCATTAAAGGACACGAAAGGTCCAGTTTGAAATCCGTGAAATATTTCAATGCAAAAAGAGAGCAAAAGAGATTTTTGCTATATTTATCAAAATTGCATAACTATTTGGTAATTTCGACAGTAAAAAACGAACCACAGAATTGCTTTAAACTTTAAATCGTAAAAACTTGGAACCCAATTTATTCCAACTTGCATATATGGTAAAGTATTGTAGTATAAATTATATTCGTTACTTACTCTACAGTTTCTTTCACAAGGTAAGTGGATACATAGGATGTAAAATAAATAAATAATGGTAAGAGTCTTTGGGTGTTTCGTCTATATGTAACTTTATTTATATCTCCTATAATAAACTCTTATAAGATTTTATAAAGAGAATGATTTTCGCAAGGTTCAAAATCTGTTCACACATAAATTGTTAACAAAGAGACTTGTACTCCAATTTACTTCTTATAACTCTCTATACTCGTGAATTTTTTTATTATTATTTGATAACCTGGTCTAGAAAGATTCATATAGCGTGCAGAAATTGAACATTTTTGATATATTAAATATTGCAAAAATTGAAGAAACCACAATATGTTCCAAATATCAAGGTTCTTTCTACTACGGTGGATTAATGTTAATAAAATGATCATGGGAAGAGGAGTTTAATAAAAAAAATGTAAATTTTAAGATCATAAGCCATTAATACGCAGATTTTGTTTTCATCACAATTTGGTTAAACAAGAGATAAAGTCCGTTTTACTCATTTTACAATGTAATGTTATTATAAGAACTTGTTCTCCACAAAGCCATAGTTCATAATCTTCATTTCCAATTCTCATGAGAGACCAAAAGGGAGGAATCGTGATTTCCTTCTTTTGAATCTCTCATCAGTATTGTTCAAGTCTGAGGCCAGCAAATATGGCGGACATTTAAGCAAGCTCATTAACATTTAAACACATTTCAACCATTTCCCATCCCTTACCCTTGAGATCACACACACAGCCCATTTTAATAAATATAACCCCATGACTCTTTTTAGCTCTTTTCCTCAACTCCTTGTAAGTAATGACTAGTAATGGATGTATGGCGAGCTCTCGTGCCGTTTCGTGTTGGAAGTTGGTTCTTAATATAATAATAATGACAACTAATTCCATATCCTCACCACTTTTCACGCGTCTAGAAATTTCGACCTTCTTAATTTCTACATCTGTCCGCTCTACACTTCAACTCCTTTCATATCCCTTCATTCGTACACACACCATGACATGACTTGGAATTATCCCTCACGTTGATGCAGCTTGTAATTTTAATTTGTGGAAAAGCATTGGACTTCCAATTTTCCAATTGTCTTTTCCCATTCTCTCCAATTCATTCCGGCCGTTAGGTAAATTCGGATGAGCGAGGAAGGAAGTAGAAAATCCCTTTCCGGTAAATTAACAAGATCTTCGATTACGTTCGCACGAGAAGGGGAAGAGGAATAATAACAATTTGGACCTTATCTACCTCCAATAATATCCTGTTCCAATTTAATACCAACAAATGTACTCCAACCTTATGTATTTATGTAACTCCATTCGTTCCAGTATGTGTTGATTATGCTGCTCTGTTACGAGATCCATAATCACCTCATCTACAAAACCTGAAAACGAATCCAAACACATGAACGTAGATCTAACAACAACCAAGTCCCCTTGCCCGGGAAGAAAAGAGCCCGGTAAATGATAAGCAGGTCCTGTTGGCTCAAATGTTCCACAGCTGCCATTTAAATGGCCAGGAAAAGAAAGAGTAAAATGTGATGATATCACTCGCTCAATTCCCTCATTGAGCTCCGAAAGCTCCTGAAGTTCTCCAGAGGGAACTTCGGAAGGCATTAATTTCTGCATGAATAATAATACATTAAAGGCCTCTTGCTTTGTTCTCCTTTCAGGAGCTCCACATGTTCCAATAATATAAATTAGGTGTGGGGAGACTTGACAATCCCTTTCCTATTACGACGCTGCTCAGGTGAAAAACCAACGATTGCACCATTCCCAAAGAATAATAAGTGCACCGGAGGAATAAAGGTGACAGATGTTCTCAATCGGATCTCTCCCTCTTCCCACATTTCCTAATCCTGGCTCAACCGGGCTTTAACTCTGGCCCTTTAAAAAGGGCTGACAGGCGGAGTCGTGGTTGAACTACTAATTAACTACAATCACACATTTCCCAATTTGTCCCCTAGTTCCATTCTCCCCTTTTCCAATTCATTAAGAAATATGTAGGTGAACGAAAGGATTAAAGGCAATTAGCGGCTTCCATTTATAAGCCCTTTAATTCATTCAGTATTCTGGCATGAATGGAAAAAAGAGAATGCTCATTGTCTGTCTTTATTATGAAGGATTGCGAACTCGCTGTTGGGAACTTTTCAATTTTCATCCACTGTCTATTTAGCAAAGAGAGAAAACTTGAAAATCCAACTTAAGAATAAGAATTAATAAGATTTTATAATTTATTATTCCTATGTATCAGAGTGATGAATCGGATGTGAAACGCGGAGGTTCCAAAAATTCCAAGCCTGTCATCAGTCACATAACTAATTACATCTCCAACCTAATCCGAGGAGGGCGAGGGTAGTAAAAGAAAATCTCCAATAAATATACCCACGAGGATCTGTGTAAGATCCTCATTCCACATTCACCTCAGGTCCCCGTTATTGTATCGGAGTCTCGTGGATGGGAGAATGTGAGAACCGCCGAGGAAGATGGTCAAAAAAGCAGAACCGGGCCAAGTGCTTCTTTTCCTTTATCTCCCGGCCATCCATTACCAGAAGGGTCTTTGGAAGATAAAGGACGTCCAGGCCGTCCATTACATCCAAGCAATATAATATGTTAATGATTCGCCGGGTCCAGAAGTCCCTTCTGTCTCTCAGGTCTTCCAACCTCACCAAACTCGTCCTCATGAATGAATGGAAATGAATGGGGAGTTGGTGGGAAAACGAAGTCCTTCACATTGTTTGTCGAAGACTTTGGTTCTTCCCTTTCTCTCTCGCTCCGACCCGGTCGATTTCCGGCCACACTTTTTGCCTCCGATCCTGAAGGTTGCCCCGACCGCCCTTTTTCCTTATTATAAATATGAGACACATACTGGGTTCAAATTCACCCTGTGTCTTCACAACGTCTATATACTACCTTAAGTACTTAAATACAACAATAAGTAATACGCTTTTCTTCTCATTGAAGCTTCTGTTCTTCAAAGTTTTGTTAGGTATATGAACCTCAGTTTTACTCCAATTTGAGATCGTCGTTTCTCGAGAAAAACTCCTCCGTTTCCTTTGCCCGCCAAACACTGACCTCATTGTTCTTGCCGGCTTCATTGCCCTTCTGTCGCTACCATAAATCCACCCAACATCCGCATCAAACTCTCTGCTCCTTAAATCCTCTCAGATGAGACAAATATTTCCAACACTTGTTCCTCTTCGTGATTCCCCCCTTTAAGTCTCTATTTAATGGAAGACTCTTCACAGCATTTTCTCAAGTCTTTAATTGATATGGTTAATTAACCACCCCTTTACAATTGACCCAATTCCTCTTCCTACACAAACAAAAAAGAATTAATAAGAGAGTTTTCCACTTTTACGATCCTCTTGGCCTCCTTGTTATTAATAAACTTTCATTTTTATTCCTTTTAGATTCGCTCGTATAGAGTAAAGTTTGTAGGAACCACATGGTTGACCGGAAGTAGTGGATCCATGGGAAAATGGCAAAATAATGGGAAGGCCCTCACCTGTCTCTTCAACCATGAGTGTGCTATTTGCTCATTTGCTTCAAGCCTCGTTCTCCATCTGTCTCCCCATTCATTATGACTAAATATTGTAGATACAGTTAGTGGAGCCAAACTAAAAAAGATGAAATCACGAAGACCTTTACCTAAACTCTGCGTTGGCAGTCAAATGAGATAATGTTACGTCTCGAAGGTATGCATGTGAATAAGAGATGAGTAAGAGAGAGGATAATAAAGAGCAATCCGGTCGTCTCTCTCTCGCAGATCCTCATCCCCCTCCTCCTTGCCCTTCGCCATTCCTCCGTTAGTACTCTCCTGCGACCGAGATTCAAACTTACCCTTGAATAAATAAATTCAGATTCACCTATCTGCCAATTTGCCAATAATATTTAAATTGATGGCCTATCGATGCCCCAAACAAGGCTAAAGATTAGAAAAATGGATAAACGTCCTTACAACCACGCTAATTCAGTACATGGGAGATATAGAGAATTTGCAAAAATTTTTGCAAATTATTCCAAATCTTATAGAATTGAAAATGATTGAAAAAGGCACAATTGATTTGAATCCCATGACCTTTAAACTCCCTTTAAATGAGTTCATGCAAAGAGTGGGAAATGATTGGATGATGGTAAACGCCAGGTAATGTATTGAGAATAGCCAGAAGGACCTGAGGAGATTCGCAAAAACTCACCATATGTTTCAAGTTTCCATGCTAGGAGATCCATTGTGGCCATCTTCGCCCTCTCCTCTTTTTATTAAATTAATTTACAAGTCAAGGAGAGTCAAATTCCTCACTTTGAACATTTAACCATGTTCACCTAAGTTTAATGAAGGGAATGCGAAGAAGAAATCCGATTGAATTTCCTCTTTCCCACCATAATGTACACAAAACCCGGGATGTGTTATGCAATGCATATGCTGAACATAGAGATGGCGGCCATGTTGGATTCAATTAAATCCTTTATATTATATTTAAATTCAATTAACAAAATAATTTCAAGTTGACAACCGCCACAAATTGTTCCCCGCTCCTTGTAATTCCTCTGGAGCGTTTGAAACCCGACATTTTGCCAATTTTTAGAAATGGTATTTGATCTTGAATTTCTAATCAGCCCGCTCCATTCAAGGTTAAACACCATTTTGAATCAAAAGATTCCCGGATTTGGAAACTAACCCGAATTTGTCAGATTTCAAAATGTTCTCTTGTCCCTACAACTCCCCTCTTTGGAATTGTCCATTCATTCTCCGCTTGCGACCCTTAAAGGTCATTTTATTTTTGAAAGTGTTTTAAATTAAGGAATGGATTTTAAGGGTGATGAAGTGTTGAGCACTGGCTACATCAGAACCATGGATTTTCTTTCCTCAAGGTCCAATGTTCCATTACTCCTCTGGAATTTACCCTTAAGACATGTAAAAGGCCGAAACTCACCCTTCTCAAGGGCCCCTCAAGGGACAAAAAATCCTTCACCACCAGGCCCAAATCGACTCTCCCGTCCACTTCACTCAAATTATACATTTCCAAACGAGAGCTCTTTCTGCAATTAGGAACCTCCGTATTAAAATAATAGGAATAACCAAACGACTTAAGGGCCCTTCATCATATGGAACTGCGCCACGTCGACGGTGCATGGGATTATGTATTACAAATATCTCTGAGGTCGTTCAATGCATTAAAAGATAAAAGTTTAATTTACATATAAATATTTCCAAGATATAAATCTTTTGATATTCGATACGTCTTATCGTCGGATAAAACTCAAGCTTTACATATGTATGGGGAAAAACTCATTTGACCTCTTTGACATTCCATTTCTCACATATGATAAATTTGTCAATGGGAAACAATGTGAAATCATTCAAGTGTGACTCTCAGTGTGGATCCACATTTTCCACCGGATTTCCTTTTCCATCTTCCATATTCAAAATAATTCGATAAGAGCAAAGAGACACAAATCCAAATCCGCTGTTCAAGCGACAACCAAAAGGAATTCATAACATTTCGCGGAAATTCCGAGGAGCAACAAGTGGCCATTGAACTTGACGTGTTCTTTAAATGTCTGTTTCATCCCTTTGAGGAAAATAGCTAAAATATATAAAGAAACATAATGACATATGAACTTCGCAAAACTCACCTTTTCTGCCGGGTTTGACCGGGCCGGTGGGAAGGTGACGGGCCGGGTGATGACGTCGAGCACGTGGTTGTCCTCTGGTGCGATTTCACCGTCCGCTGCTCCTAACCCTTCCCAGCACTGGAAATAGAAAAAATATATAAGATGAGTAAAAAGAACCCACAACGTTGAATTTTGTCATTCCTTCTAATCACACTTTCAAATATGTACAACTTTGCTCCTTTTTTTCTCATGGGGAGAGATAGGCAAAAACCCAGGGTCAGGCTTGCAAAATCAAACCTTATGCATTTTCCTTTATCTTGGACACTTTTTTGCACATTGGCTCTCCTTCTTATAATAGCTCCATACAATGTATGTGGTTGAGAGAACAAAGAAAGGTCACCTAAATTTCCCCAAACCCCCCAGTTTCCCCAAACTCCTTGGATCAGGGATGTTGAATTAAGGGCCAAAGTGTAAAAATGAAAATTACTTCCAGTCCGCGTGGGAACGACTTTGGGTGAGGGTCAATGTGAAGGTAGGAGAGTCCGAGGAGCAATAAGGCAGAATTCCCTTTGATTCCCAATCAATCGAATGTAGACAGAGAGAGAGAGCGAGGGGAGCGAAGCACAGCGAGATATGCAAGATCAGTTTAGGGTTCGTTTGTATGGATTGAGGATTCGGCCTCACGTTCTCTCTAGACTCTGTCTCTATCCCGACTATGCATCCCCTCAGCTACCACCATAGGGAAATTTGCTCGAAGCCCCCTTCCATGTGCCCCCAGAAGGCCGGCGAGGGAAGTTGGAGTTTGATGGCGAGCACGAGGAGTTCCAGGGGAACCTTCGTCCTCCTCCTCGCCCTCCCTCCCGATTCCTCCCCAACCCGGAGAACCCATCCGGGGATAAGTGCGGGAATCGACGGGTCATGGAGATCCGCCACCCAACCCTTTCCAATCCCAAGAGGAATATGATTTCGCCGCAGAGTGTAGAGACTCTATAGCCGCCGCATTTGCCTCTCCTCCATTGGGACATGTGGAATCTAAACTTTGTATGGTGTGGGTTTGTGTGAACTAATCCCTATGCACATGTCTTGGGCTCACAAGGCTTGTCAGGAGTGGGAATGAGAATAGGAATGTGTCTATTTGCTCCGCAACCCTCCAGACCCAATGGTGGCATTTTTTCTCCCCGACTTTCATTCATATCTCCCAGTCCAGACTCAGACAAACAAGGTTAAATTGACGCAGAGAGCCAACCTTTTACCAACCTTAGTTACGCTAATAATGACAAACCCATTCGGCATTTCGCAAGAAGATTTTAGTTTCATTCATGGAAATTGGCAGGCCAAAGGCCTCTCTCTCTCTCTCGCTCATCTCCTCCTCGCCAAAACACATTGACCTGGCTCATTACCCTGCCAGGTGAATTTCCCTCATGGGCCAATATCTACAAGTTATATTTTTTACTTAACATCTCAAAAACACTTCAGTCCTTTTGTCCTAAATTCCTATGAACAATGGAGAATTGAATTATTCAAATTGTTCAAATATACTTATGTACGTGTAGTCGAGTCGAATATTAAAATGAGAGTCGGATATCAAAGGTATCGGTACAGCGTGGATTGTTTGGAATGTTAATTGTTCGTGAAATAATAAATAAATGATTAAAATATTTTTTGGCTTTTATGAATCCGATGGAATTTGAAGGAATATTGATGAATGTGATGCTGACTTGTTATGAACATTGAACTTAGGAATACTCCAAGATAATACCTGAGGATCTTTGGATATTACCAAGTCACTTTTATTACAAAGGTACCTTTTTCATAAAACCATTAGTTAGATAGGGAGATAGCGGCTATGTAAAAGTAGGCATTTTGGAAAGAATTTGAGATTCTATTGAGGATTTGGTTTTGGTCTACCTGCCTGGCGCCATAAGGCCCACAATTCTCCCTCAACTTCCAAAGTATGACCCCTCAGGAGAGTCAGAAACTAATGCATTATCCAATTCTATTATTCACTAAAAAGGTTCAAGAGGAAAATATAGGCTGGATTTCTACAAAAACTTTTATCGGCCATACAAACCCGAACAATCCATATTTTTATTCCACATAAAACATTAGAAAAATATATGAATTCTCAAATAACTATGTATGGGATATACATATTCTATTCTAAACAATAATAAAATTATTTCTTTCTTATCGCTAAATTTTTGAAGAAAAATACTTCTATATTTTAATTTAATTTTAATTATTAGCTAAATGATTTAATTAATACTTTTTAAAATATAAATAAATATAAATAATTGTTTACACCATTATTTAAATTTATTAACTTTAAATAGAGCTTACTTTAACGTTTACTCGCATTTTGTATATTTACCTTTATTTTTAATATAAAAACAATATTAAATATATTAATTGTACAAATAAGTAGGTTTCCAATTTAATTGAAATAAAGAAAATGAATGAAAAGTTTACTGTTTGGCATTTATGTTGATTATAATGTAGATATTTAATAAGTTTTCCTCACCCAAACTTCCATTGCAGCATGTTGTTAAATGTTTAGAAGTTAATGATTTAAAATTTAAATAATAAATTATTTAAGATCGAGAATTCAAATTCTAATGCAATTTAATTGATATTTAAAACATTTAACTCGGGCTAAATTTAAGAACGATTCAAAACTTTAATTCAATATCAGCTATTAAAGATTTAAATAATTTCCACTTCTAATGTTTAATGTGGAGGAGAAAAAGCAATCATACGATAAGAGATAAAAGGGGAATGATATCCAAATCTAATTCAATGCACAGAGACAAGAGAATCTCTGGGAGTAGGATGATATACCTGTAGAAGTACCTGCATTTAAAACATTGGAGCATATGTAACAACTTCAAACTTCAATGTTCAACTCCGATCATAGGAAAAATATAAAGTAAAAGAGAACCATTGACCGAAAACCTTTGATTTTCGCGGCTCCACTTCCCACTCACAATCAAAACGGGATATTTGAGTAATATCCAATATTCGCAATTTCACACAAAATTACATCTCTCCTCTCTCTCATCGTTAGTCAATCAAGGTGGTTTAATTTAATTAATTGAAAATGAGTATTGCGGGACAGGATTCGTCGACCTTTAATTGCGGAAAAGGCCAGCAACCACCCGGAGAAGGTGGCCTACCTGGGCAAAGGGTATGAACACAAATATTAATTACTTTCAAACTTATAATTTTAAGTCTTATTGGTATAAATTATTTAATTTATAATATTAAAAGCATTAAGCTTTTAAAATAAAATATTCTTATGAATAAAATATAATTTATTTCATCTTTCAAAATATTTTGTCTAATATCTTTCATATATATTCAAGAAGAATGAACTTATTTAAATTAATTTTTTTAATTTTAGCCAGCGAAATATATATTCACACCGGAAGAAATAAGAGTCATTAAAGAATGCAACAGAGAAAGTTTTTTTTACCGATCTATGCCAATTGGAACAGCTTTTGCTGGAATTACCTACATGGCTATTCAAAAGGGTAAAGCTCTCCCTTTATATAAAAATATAAATCATTATTTGTTTGTTAATTTGCTGTCTGTAAAACATTTATATCTCATTTAACATTTTTGAAAATCACTGAAGATGAATTTCTGTTATTTATTTTACAGGACTTCTCACCGCTTCTCCGAAATGGGGAGCAGCCCCGAAAATATGCATGGCATTAGGATTTGGATATTTTGTAGGAAAATTTAGTTATCACAAAACATGTCTAGAGAAAATCTTGGCACTTCCCAACAGCCCCCTTGCAGATATGATCAGGAAGAATAAAGGACAAGGAAAATATGGATTTAATGAAGTGTACGTTAATGTTATAAATAACTTACAAATATCTTCTTACGTCATAAAAATTTTATTTGTATTTTATAGTACAATTATGAAGAAAATTGATATTATAATAATTTATTTTTCAATTTGAAAATTAAAGTCAGTCATTTCTTTAGAATTACTTTGGACCCATCCTTTTCATCATCTGGGATGATAAATGCTCCAGAGCAAGAATCTTCGTACCAGTCAAACTACACCGATATTGGCGATACAAGGCCGATGGAAGGGAATGATAGTTTTTCAAATTCAGCGTTCGATACAACTGCACAAATGTTAAACGAGGACACTTTGCCACAAAAACCTCAGTTTTTCACATCTTACGACGATCTTCGAAATCAAAACAGGAACGAATTTGAAAAAAGTAATAGACCTCCGCCTCCCAGAGAAGAAACTAGGTAATTGAGCAATGACCAGTTTATAACTGAACTGATGTATCCTACATTAGTTATTTTAATATTTATTCTATCGATTTGTTAAATATAATTCAAATCATTTCGATAATTTGTTATATTTAATTAATTGTCTCTTAATTTAAAATCAATAATTATATTTATTTTAGACCAATGTCGAGGCCCGTTTATCAAAATCCTCCAAGTCAACCTCCCCAAATTCAAGATCCAAGGAAGAGGAATATTTATGGAGATGTGTGGGATGACAAGCCAGAGTAATTTATAGCTTTTGAGTTCAATTGTTGTTTTATTTATTTATAGTCCGTTACATAAATGTAATTTTATTAAAACTAAACTAAATTCTATTAATATTTAATAGAATGAATTCTTGTCTTGTCGTTGAAAGTGTTATAATAATATAGAAAGAATATAATAATTATTTACAAAGCATTTCTGTATTCAAGTATTTAATTTATTATATTTTAACATTTCGAGTTTGCATCAATTTACGCTATTGTTTTACAAATCCCGTTGTTAGTAAACAATGTGATGCCAAATTTTAAAGTAGGGTTTTACGAGTAAAATATTGCGAGTATACAATTTCGAATTTTAATAAGAGGTTATGTTAACTTAAGTATATTTTTATTAATTCTAAAATTCAAATTTATTTTTAGGGTAGAAAAGTGCATTATTTATTGATAATAATAGCCCTTTTGACGAAAATAGTTTAATAGAGCATATTTTGCAAATTTGCAAATTACGGTCCTTCCTGTCTCATCCTAAATCCAACCTTAGTCATATATTCATACTTCTAAGTAATAATATTCAATTATGTATTGTATGCCTCCGTAATGAGGTCAAGTTCAATTTTGGCAGATGGGACATAGTAAATTCCTTTATTATGGAAATGAATCCGACGTCACTTTTCCTTTGTATAAATACCATCATTTCTTCATCATCAGTTTACGCCAAATCACCATTTTTTGCACAAGAATTGTATTCAGATTGTTTTGCACATTGTTTTCCAAATAGCACACTTCTCCCATTTACTTTCTTTCCCTCAAATAAACGGTTGGTGTGATGGAGAAAGGAGCTTTGAAAGTGTCGTTCTTCGCATTCCCACTTCTCGTAATTTCCCTCAAAATCGGCCATGTTCACAGTCACGGGAGATTGAACGATCCGCCGGGGAGATCCACACTGTGGAGATTCCATGAATTTCAAAAGTATGATCCTCCGGTAAACTACGACGACAACGAATTGTATTGCGGAGGAGTTGCTGTGAGGCTCCATTCAAATTTTAATTAAATAAACATTTATATTATAAATTTTCAATAAATAATAATAGCTTCCAACTTTGTTTTAGGTTCAACATAATCAAAACGGAGGTCAGAACATTTGATTTTATTCGTTTGGTTTCGTTTTTCCTTTATTTCACACAGTTCGTTATTTCTTACCAAAGTCATTCTCGGGTGGCTTCTCTGACATTTTATTAGGGAAATGCGGGATTTGTGGAGACCCGTGGAATCAACCAACTCCGAGAGAAAACGAAGGCGGAGGAAAATACGGGAGAGGAATCATTGTCAGAAATTATCCTGAAGGATCTGTTAGTGATTATCTGCATTATTTAACGTTGATATTAACGAAACTGTTTTTGCAATCTAATTAATGTTGGGTTTATTAATGGATTACAAGTTTATTGGCAAAAGATTATTATTTACTATTAAGCGTCATTAGCGGAATGCTGATAAAGCTGTCAATAGATTGACATTATAAATGTCCTTAGATTATCAACGTGGCCGTCAATTTAACAACGAGTCACAAAGGTCACATGGAATTTCGCGTTTGTCCTCACAACAGCCCTCACACACCAGCAAATCAAACCTGCCTTGACAAATATCTTTTGGAACAAGCAGACGGTTTGATTAAATATCATGCATAAAATCATCTTGATGAAATGGATTCTTTTGATATTCAATTTTGCCATTCATAAGGTTCCGGACCTAAGGTTATTGTGAAAGATGCTGAGAGATATCATTGGACCCTTTACCAATTGAAGTTCAGACTCCCCAGTGGACTCCAATGCTCTCAATGTGTTTTCCAGTGGAATTACATGTAATTTTACTATATACCGTTTGGATATTTTAAATTGAATTTAAACATTAAAATTTTAATTTTTAAATTAATCAGTTGACGATTTTGACGATTTGGAATGTTCTATAAATATAATTAACACAAATCTTTTAAATTTTCAGTACGGGTAAATCTTAAATTGATCGAACAGATAACTTGCAAATTGGTTTGCGAATTTCGTTTATATTCAATTTTTTATCATATATGCTAATGTGTGGCTTGACAGGAAATACTTGGCACCCTTGTGATGATGGGATTAATTTTGATTGCGGACCACAAGAAACGTTTAGGGTAAAAACTCATTAATGTCTTAAAAGTTTTTTTACTTTTTAAAATAAATTGCGTTGAGATTCTTAATATAAAAATTTCATTGCAGGGATGTGCTGACATTTCTATAAGTCGAAAACCGAGTGTATCAAGACCGAGTGGAAGAAAATTGCTTTAATTACTAATTAAAATTAAATAGAAAATAATATTATCTTTATTGCATTTTTGTTATATAATTATAGTTTTATATTGTTTATTTTATACTTTAATAATTTATCTTTAATCCTCTTACTTTAACAATTATTGTCTAACTTAATGATAATAATTCCCATTGTAATAGATCACAATATGATTTAACGTAATATCGTAATTGCAATGAACGCCGTAAAACATTAAAAAATTCATATGATTTGAGATAACTATGAGTTAAGTATGAGAAACTTTTTATTGAATAAATATTTTCTACAAATGTTTTAAACGCTCCTATTACTTTCTCAGACTAAATGGACTTTGAATGGACAAGAAAAAATGTAAAAAATTCCAACATTAAATACATGTTAAATTTAATGCCTAATCATAAATTCATAAATAATACAATATTATTCAATATTTTAGATATTATGTTTATTTATTATCTGCTCAAGATTATTTAAATACTTTAATTACGTAATTGTTTATACCAATGCAAATGCATGATTCAACTTCTTAAATTAATGCAGTTATGCATGAATGGATTATACAAAAGTTTATCAATTGGTCGGCTAAAACTTCTTTATGACAAATTAGTATCATCTTTTCTCGTGAAAATTCATATAATTCGTCATGTTAAAATATTAGTCCAAGTCAGTCCAAGTAGTTCTATTTAACTTGAGTCTAACTAACATTAACATTAAAGTAGTGAGTTCTAGTTTCACTTTAAATGGGAAATTGGAGAAGGCCATGTGCTCGTCTGAATATGAAGGGTCATAATTTGCTAAGCTGATTAGCCGATAATTCCTTATTTAGTTGAAGGCAATTTTGACCTGCGGGAAGAGAAGGATGGTTCCTCCACGTTGGCTATATGATAGGAGAAGAAAAGATGGGTTGTTCTTTAAGGAAAAGCAGATTGAATATCAAGTCATATCTTTCCCTTAAGGTCTATCAACTTTTTGGAAGAGCGGAGATTAGAGGCGTTGATTGACATGACACAGAGAGTCAATGTGTAATCAGAATCACGATACATTTCGGCATTAATATAAATACGTGAGGAATGTTTCAAACAGGAAGCCCTGGTTCAAAATCTCATAAATTATCCAAAAGTATGTTGCTCATCTTCCCCAGTTCCCGTTAGAATAAATTTGGGCAGAATTAAATAGGGCCAATAGGTTTGGGAGAAAAAAGTCCAATTAACTCATTCACTTCAGAGGATTCGATTATTAATTTTCCAATTTGTGTTGACTCCTCCGAGTCAATATCAAATATTTACTCGGGATGCATCTTAAACTTTTTCTAACGTTGGGCTTGATTTTAAACGTTGAGCCTCACGGAAGATTGATTGACCCTCCGAGCAGATCTTCGCTTTGGAGATTCAACGAGTTTAAAAGGTTCAATCCGCCGATCAACTACGACGACAATGGTTTGAACTGTGGTGGTTTTTATACCCAATACGTGGTCAATTCTGGATTGTGTGGAGTTTGTGGGGATGATTATTCTCAACCAAAACCGAGAAAAAATGAAGACGGTGGAACTTTTGGGCGTGGGATCATCGTAAGGAGTTACAATGCTGAAGAAGTAAATAACTTTTTTTTATTTATTATACAAAAACAGCATATTTTGATTAAATCTGTTTAAATAGTAATACATTAATTATTAATATAATATATATGGTAGTTATTAATTATTCGGACTTTTCAAATAAATTGGTTGTTAATTGAAGATTATAGATGTGAGCGTTGAGCTTACTGCCCCTCATAAAGGCCACTTTGAATTTCAACTTTGCCCACAAAGAGATGCAACTGAAGAATGCTTTTACACTTATCAACTTCAACTGGCGGAGAAGGAGGGAGAAACGAAATATTACGTTAAAAAAGCTAATCCAGGAATACATAAAATTACTCTCATCCTTCCATTTGGTATTATAAAATATATAATTTTCAGTTTAATGAAATTTTATAGATTTAATTTTCTCAAGCATTAAATTTCTGTAGGTGTAACATGCAGTAACTGCGTTTTAAGATGGGAATATAGAGCAGGTATAAAATTAATTATTGATTTATAACTTGGGAAAATTAAGAATACAAATTCATAATTCACAACATGGCCCAATTGCCAATTTCATAAGTCATCATTTAAAGATAATGTTAAATGTAATTTTTTAAAGGTAACAATTGGGGGATTTGTCCAAATGGAACAGGAAGAGTTGGATGCGGCCCCCAAGAGACATTTAGGAGCTGTGCGGATATTGAAATTATAAATAATTAATAAATAAAGACTATGTATAAATGGTACACTTGTATAAATTAACTTGTTTAAAATTGCGGGTTTGCCAAAATACATATTGGTAAAAAATTTTAACAAAAGTTTGTTTTCATGTACGTACTTTATTTCATTGATGATTTTTATTTGAACTTTATTTAAAATGTAAGTTCATTGAAATTTGAGAGATCAAAGGTAAAATTATCAATTAATTTCTGTCAACTTATTTAATTCAACATAACATTTCCTCCTGATTATTCATCCATTAAAATTAGGTGTTATCAAAAATCTTGTTAAACCATTTAAAATGATGTCACAATTCACAATAACAAATAAAATAACGATTTCTATTTTTCATAATAGAAAATAGATTATATTATAACAAATGCTTCATTTACATCAGTACTATAAATTTAATATTAATGGTACAGGTATTTTACATGAAGCTCATTCAGCGTGCATTAGTGCAATATATGGTATTTTATTGATACTTGAAAATACTATTCATTTCCGACTTCTATTTGAATAGCAAATTGCAAGATAATAAAAAGAAGCCCTTAAAAGCCAACATTTAGATACCGATTGATAATCATTGCTACATTGTCATCAATTTTTATATTAATTTATGTATATCCATAAGCTCCAGAATCTAAACCCACTTCATTCATAACTCAAATTCATGCTAAATTCAATTATTTGATAATAATTAAAAGAAACATGTCTCAGCTGTCATATTTTACTACGCTCTTACATTTTTGTTTTGAGATTAAGGATGAAATCCCCAAAAATGTTTGAGTCATTCATATCCGTTTGCGTAGCAGGCTCACAGCCAACACCGGCATTAATTGATAAACATTATCATTAACATTGATCATGCTTAATCGACTTGACTTTACTAACAGACCACAGGCACCTATATAAACAAAAACCCCATGCGTAAGTTAATCACAACAATTCACATATTTTACATTTTGTACAAAATGGTCAAGTCAAAGTTCTTTCCTTTACTTATTTTAATTTTAGGAGTTTATTTTTTGTCAAATGAAGTAAAGGGCCATGGGAGACTTTTAAAACCAGCTTCAACTTCTTCACTTTGGAGGTTTGGAGAATTCCAGCACTACAATCCTCCCATTAATTATAACGATCATCAGTTATTTTGTGGAGGATTTCAGGTAAACTCGTTTAAATATGATTTATTACAAATTACAAATATGTATTACTATTATTATTAAACTATTATTTTCATGGGCAGCGTCAATATGAAGTCAACGGAGGTAGATGTGGAATCTGTGGGGATGATTATAGTGATCCAATACCAAGAGATAATGAGCCAGGTGGACATTATGGGAGAGGAATTAAAACAGCAAATTTTACAATGAATCAAAAAGTCAATTTACAAGTTCAAATCACAGCAGCTCATAGAGGATTTATGGAATTCGAAATATGTCCACAGAACAATCCGCCAATTGAGAACAAATTTGTCAAGCTTCACGTAATAATGCTCATACATAAAATATGTACCGTATTTGGTCGAAAGATAGCAGGGGTTCGAAAGATAGCAGGGTCCGATAGAAAGCCGGGGGTAAAGGCTATTATTTTAAAAGATGGCAGGGTCCCGAAAGATGGCCGGGTATATAATGGACATAATATACACCCTTGCATATTTAGTGCAAAATCTTTATATTTTTAGGTTCAAATGTAAAACATTAATCTAAACAACTCATTAATGTGATGAAACAGTTTAAGGATAGTAGCTTGTTTAGAAATAAACACCCTTTGTTCATTAAAATATGTCCATAAAATTTTGATTAATTACATTTTAGGCTGAATAATTTAAAGATGGCAGGGTTCCGAAAGATAGCAGGGGGTAAAGAGTAAAAAATTTAAAGATAGCCCCGGCCATCCATCGGCCATATACGGCATACTAGATTTTATGTGAAATTGCTATTCCGTTTGTATTGAACTATCCTTGGAATTTACATAGAGAGCTGATGGTCAAGGAACAAAGTTTCCAGTAGACAAAACTGGCTTTTATGATCTCCAATATATGCTTCCACGAGGCATGACTTGTAATCATTGTGTAAGTCTCTTATAAATTGGTTTATTTTGAAAATCAAAGGGCTGGATAATTTACGATAAATTGTTTAAAGGTTTTTCGGTGGGAGTATAAGGCTGGAAATAATTGGGGAGACTGTGGAAATGGAACCGGGTAAGAGACATTTAAACTTTAAGAATAATTAATTTATTTTATTAAATAAGTATTTAGTTATTAATGGGAAGTTGGTGGCTAATAATATTTAAAATTGATAAAATTGTTTTGATATATTTAATATAGGGCCGTGGGATGTGGAAACCAAGAAGTATGATTTCATACATTAGCATTTTTAAATAAAAATATAATTAGAGTATATTTAATCTTTTGTTTAATATTTAATAGTGTTTTTAATTGATTAATTAATAATTTTCAGACATTTCGAGCCTGTGCAGATGTGGCAATTAGATCATAATCATGTTGAAATTGTGTATAAGCTTTAAATTAATTTACGATTACAATAGATTATCAAATGTCAAATCTCATAAACTTACTTGTAACTTTTAGACTAAAAACAACAAATAATTTCAATTTTTGATTGGACCAAAAACATCTTTACCCGTATACCCCGCTGTGTGTAATTTAATATTAATGTATCATAATTGAAATTGCAATTGTATACACTTACATACATTTAGTTCCTTGATAAAGTATATTAAGCTTAAATTAAATTAAAGTAAGATAAATTATAATTAATTATTGCAGTATTAACGATTTTTGTATTTATCTAACCTATAAGTTGAAATTCTTTGAAAAATAAAACTAAACTCTACAAATGAATTTACTTTTAGTTAATAATAATGATTATGATTTTATGCTAATTTATACCCATCAATACATGTAATCTTGTATTTGTATGATATTTTCTGATCTGCGTATGCATCCACATGGGACGAGTATTAAGAAATTAAACCATGTTGAAAATACAAATTTTGAAGTATGTGACAAGATAATCAGTAAACATGAGAATGGATTTAATAAAGTATTCTTATAATGTTGATCTCATATATCAGGTTTATTTAAAATAAGTTAAATTTTTAGCACAAAAAATGACCAGATAGAGCATCCAATATACTTTTAGTTTAACTTATTAAATTCTAAAAATGCTAATAATAAAATATTAGTAGGATAATAGGATTAGAATTAGACAATATAATTGCTTTTCCATTAAATCATTTTAATTTTCACCATTTTAAAAATATTAACAAATAAATCGCAATTTGCAATAACAAACAAACAAACAAAACAATTTCTCTTTTCACTTTTGCCATTCGTAAACAAATTCATTAAATAAGATTTTCTCTAATTATTGAATAATTACAGACTTTCCATGTTCGTAATATAATATTCCAAATTAATAGTAAAAGAATGGCAACAGATTAAAATAGTTACGTAACTTGAATCGTACGTATAAAAGTCAATTGATTTGACTGTATGGTTTATGAAACCATAAAACATTAAACGAACATCGCGTCATTTTTTAAACAACAGCACCACCAATATACATAATACAAACTTATCCTTATCGTCAAATATAACGTTTCCTAACAGTTTTCTAATATGAAGTTGAATTAAATTACCATTGATGTAAATCGGCGCATCGAGTCGTTAAACTTTTAAGAGATTAAATTATTGTCGAATTCTCAATCTGATTCGGAGTCCACGTGTCGAGTAATGCGCATTCTTCCAGAATTTTAAGAGCCGCCTGTAAAATAATGTTTAAATATCAACTGTAATTATAATATTTAATAAATTAATTTAAGTGTGACAATTAAATTTTATATATTATTTTAAATTTTATACAAGATTTTGAGCTTCGTCCAAAGTTGTTCCAACACCATGAGCCACTTGAGGCGGATTTGTGCTCAAAGTCACAACGCTCAGAAATTCATTTTTCTGTAATAAAAATATATCAATGACAATAAACTAAAAAGAATTACTCTTTTGTAAAATGAAATGTTTTGTTTCTTATTCCTTACTTTTGGAAAGTCAGAATACGTAACTTGAAGATTGAAAAGATTTGCCAATATAATCAATTTCTTCGTATTTTCAATCGTTTGATCTGGTAATAGAAACCGACAATTGGTTGACAACATCTTTTGCATTACACTAGGTAAATCAGTTCCTTTATTGTCCGTGCTTTCAGCTGATGGTGATTCTAGAACCCATAAATTCTCTTAAAAACATTTTAATTTCATTTAAAGTAAATGATTTCAACTATTTAAATAAAATAATATTTTCCTTTAGTTTTAAAATTTACCCTTTTGTTGTTGCGGCTCGCTCTTCAATACAAGAACGCCAGGAACGATTTGTCTCGCAAATACATTTTGTGAGTCGTTCTTTTCAGAAGAAAGTGGAAGTGTTTTTGATGGAGAATCTGTTGGATTTTCCCGTCCATTTGTCACTTTCTCGGCTGGTTTCACCTCATTGGTAGATTCATCAGCAGGCTTAAGAGGTTTAATAATTTGCGGTAAAGAAGGAGCATAGCCCATAACTACCAGAGCTGCGTCAGCAGCAGCCTTTTTTGCATCTTTCTTATTCGATCCTGACCCTTGACAAACATGGGGACCAACTGTGGCTTGAATTATAAAATGCGGTTTGATTTTCTTAGTCCTGCTCTTCATTTTGAATTCAACTGCGGGTGGTTCGATCTTAGAAATTAAAACGTACTCGGGCTCTTTGTATTTCTTCACATGAGCAATTTGAATGAGTCGGGAGACCGGGGACACGATTTGCTTCTCAATGTCTTTCACGACGGGACATTTCTTTTTTCTACTTTGTTTTGACTTTAAATTCGGATTCAAAGTCTTTTGAATCAATTTAAAAGTAGCGTTCGGATCATCGTGGGAAGGAACTGGAATTTCCTTCAATTTTGATATCATAGCTTCACTCGCACATTTTTTCGCCAACTAAAAAATCGATTCACTTTTATTAAAATAGTTGCAATAAAAAAATATCTAATAAATAATGAAATAGATTTTTTGAATATAAGAAATAAGAATATACCAACTTGTGATAGTTTACAAATAAAATTCTTTTTACCTGTTTAGTGGAACCTTCTCCTTTACAAACAAATTCCCCAACTTTACATTCCAATGTAAATAGTTTCATATGCGGAGGGCCTTCTTCCCCAACAATTTCAAAAGTGACATTTAAATTCCGTTTGAGTGACATTTCATGAACGAGAGAAATTGGACTTTTGACACTGTCGTCTTCCGCACCATTTTCATTCCCTCCATTCGTCTTCTCCAACTCTCGCTCTTTCTTCAATTGAATGAGAGCCTTGAGAGCAGTAATGGCTGCTGAAGTTTTAGCCACGTGGAAATTTGGCCCTTCTCCTGTGAACATCATATTTCCGAAATGAACATTCACAATAGAAATGGGATTGACTCGGAGGAATGGATCCGAAATTGTCACAGGTTGACTCGTAAAGGTCAGCGTCTCTTGGAATTCATCAGCTAAAGTTTGAAGTTTTGACAATACGGCCGTCGGAGGAGCTTTGATTTGTCCCTTCCCACGTGGGTTGTATTTAGGTTGATGCCGAATTGGCGGTTTAGTAAACGATGTATTTTTTAGAGCGAGAACCGCAGCGGCTTGTTGGGCTCTTTTGATACTTGTCCCTTGACCTTCGTATTCCTCCGTGCCAAGGAAGAGGTTAACAGTAAATACAGGAGCATGTGGAGGGCCGGCTTCTTTCGTCAATCTATATTCAGCTTGCACGGAATGATATTTCGCTAAATCGCCCACTCTCGTCGTTGGGTTCTTATTTTCAAAGGCAAAGTTGGTCTGATCGGAATTCTCTGATTCGTGAGGTTTGACATTTCCATCTCGATGTGGACTTGTGTCTTTTTGAAGTGAACCTTCGGTCACTGAGGTGTTCAATGGAGAAATTCCAGGAAGGCTGTCTCCTCGTTTAAAGATTCGATACTGAGGTTCTGAATTTGGGCTCACTTCCCCTGATGCTTCACTTGGCTGAGCAGCATTGTTCGTTGTATTGGAATTTGACCCATTGGGACCTTTTTCGCCTCGCCATCCAGAGAAACCACCTTTGTCCTTCTGATGAGGATTATTTTGATATTTGCCTTTAACATTTTGACCATTTTTCTGGTATTGACCTCCAGCATAATTATTTGGCGGGTAGGAATTTCTCGGAATTCTTTCGACTCTTCCAACCGATGTCCAATTGTTTCCGGAGGAAGTGATGGGATTTCCCCATAGTCCAGTTCCACCATTTGCAAAATTATGACTTTGATAAGAGTTTGACTGAAAGCGAAGTTGCTGCGGGTGGTACATGCTTTGCGTCTGTCTTGATGCACCGCCCCAAGATTTCTGATCCATTGGCACAATAAGGTGATTATTGCTCTCCTTAATTATTCCACCATATTCCACTACTCGACAACTTGAAGCCTGTAAAATATGATTAAATATGTCAAAATTAATAATAACACAGAAATGATGTTAAGTTAAAACACTTTATTGAATAGCCAACAGACCGATTCAAGAAAATAAATGTGTTATCAAATGATAAAAACTACACACGAAAACTTAAGCCTTGTATAAAATTATTTTGTAAGAAAGTCAATGAAAATATTTTTTCTAAATTATTTTTTTTAATATTTTTGTAATTCTTACCAGTTAATGAGGAATCGTATCGTAAACTGCACTTATTGAAAAAGTTCTACAGGATATCTATTTGGGTCTCTATTCACTTTAAAATTACTTGGACTAAATTAAATATCAATTAGATTAAATTACACACTCGCAATTGCACACGTCTCGCTGATTAAATTGGAATTGGAGATGGAGAAATTGTAAAGAAAAGAAATTCAAGTTGTTTTTCCCTTCTTTTCGCACAGGATAGCCAAAGGCTGAAGAAAACCAAAGGGGCATTTTGTTTCTTCTCCTTTCATTCATTCCTTCATTTCTTATCTCTTCGACAATTAAATTATGGATCTTGAAGGATCAAATATCATCATTCATACTCATTACATAATCAAGATGCAATTAGATTAAATGACTCTCCATGCACTTTTATAGAACCTCTGACTTGAGTTTCCACACTGTGTTATTTATTAGTTTATTACTTTCCTTAATAAATATTAGTACTCAATTAACCCTACTATTAATTTAATAAATGGGTGAAAAGGTCAGTGGATGGACGATATGTCATTGGGTCATATTTTTATAATGTGCAAGGTTTGGATTTATTGAGATGAGTGTTAACTCTGCAATTTAACGTTGTAGTTCGGAGTTTAGCTTCGCTCAGATGGCGTAATATCCCCAGCTGTGCTTTGGGTTGAATCTCTTCCGAGTCGCCACTTAACATGGGAATGATTCCTCCACTTCTCCCTGCTCACATCCAGACGCTCAATCTTTCCTCAATGCTTCCTGATATTTACATAATTCCAATTCTCAAGACACTCAAGAGGTGTGTGGAGGCCCACAAGTGATCAAAATAGTCGCAAGAATTGAACATCATTTTTGTTTATTCAAAAATCAGTTAATTGTTTTTAAAGCCAAATTTCGATTTCAGCTCAAGGACTCTTTCAATCAAGTTACAGCTCAACCAAACCAACTTGTGCAACTTTGTCTTATTACCTTTTATAAAAGTACTAATTGTATACTTTGTAGGAGTGACTACATTACTCTCACTCCCACACATCCAATATTACAACTTGTTTGTTCAATTTTATTTACCCCTTTAGGTTCACTTAATTATCTTTTCTCATTTGTGATTTACGACGTGGAGGATGTGTTGGACAACGAATGACGAGTGAGTCAGTTCTTCAAAGGACGAAGGCGAATCGACAACGTGGTTGCATTCTCTTGCAAGAAAAATTAACTAAAAATATCGGTGATGAAACAGAGTTAAAGTTACAAGTTGGAACACTTGCAGTTCGATTTCTTCAACTTCACGTGATGGTTCTTTGTAAGTCTTGTTCAATATTATTTACTAATTAAATGGGAACAACTTCTTAGCTCTTAAGCTTGTGGTTTACACTATCGATTAGAAACTGGTGGTTGATTGACACTGAAAAACTTGATTGATTAAGAATTATTTACTAATGCAATACTTATACCAAATTAATTGCTTGAGTGGGACATGCCGATTAACAAATTCATGTTCCTTTTTATAAAGTTCCCAACCACAGTTTTAATTATTTAAATAATAAATGTACACAATACGATTATTGATTAAAGAATTTCAAGTTTCAACTCGAAGTCAGCCTTTATGCTTAATAACATTTATTATAAAATTGATCAAATGTATTTATTGTATATCTGGAATATCAAGTTGACACTGAGGGCTTAATTATTCATTAATTCAGCACTTGAATTCATTTTTGATGAATAGATTATTATTCATCAACTAAGGCGACGATGCACATCATGATGTCAAATTGCCATTCTCCGAAAAAGAAAATATTTACCTATATTGAAATATGATCATATTTAAGCATGCTTAGGTGTTTAAAAATAAATCGGCATGTTTAGAATATTTATTATGCTTACCCATTAATTTACGTATAATTTTATGTAAGTTATTATTAGGTATACGATATTGCATTTTTGTATATTGTTGTAAAGGAAAATAACTCGGAATATCATTATCACCATTGTAAGGAAATGATAATTCATGTTCACTCAAAATAGAAATGCGATATTTGCTAAAATGAAGCATTAAAAACAAAGGGTGTCACATAAAGCGTCAGGGAGGCTGAGGTTTTCCTCTCATAAATGTTAAATAAATAAATATTCAATTATTGTTGCATGCATAAAATCTATATCTATTTTCCTCCATTAGCACGTTACATGATAAGCTCTAAGGAGGACAAAAAAGGAAGTATATTAGCTATTAAATAGTCTATATTAAGCAGCGAAAAGTGATGGGCGTAGAAATTATGGAGCGGCAAACAAAAAACAATTATTTTGTTAGTTTAGCAAAATAATTTATAACTCACGAGAAAATTTGCAACTCCAAGTGTGAATTCCATTGAATTCCTTGTTTATTTAATAATTAATAATCTAGAGTTGTGACTTGTGACTAGACAATCAAAACCATTAAAGGAAAAAGAAGGAAAATGATTATGCATTACCATTAAATATTGCACAATTAGAGTTAGACAAAAATAATGTGCATGTAGATAAACCTAATTTTATTCTCAGCTTCATTACATTATTGTAGGTTGACAAAAACAAAATAAATAGCAATAACTGGATATGTGACACTGTAGGATGGAACAAGGGATATTGTATCTGTATGACAATTGGGTCAGAGAAAAGCTAAAGCTTCACAATCTGCAAATACCAGCTAATCCTCAGACGATGAAATATTTGGATCTGTTTCTTTCAATTCACTCTTAAAGTAAAGTAAAGAATGAGGGAGCAAAATGACCCCAGATAACCTCTATTTATAATTGAAAAAGACTTTTAAGACAGCAGATATTATTCATCTTTGTTCTTATCCTCATCATAATGTTTATGGTAATTGAGAGCAGTAAAAGTTTCCAACCACTGGCAGACATATTTTCAATAGCCGCTCTGAGACCTTTTGTCTCCTTACTCATCCAAAATGTCTTGTTCTTACTCATCTCCTTTCTTTTTCCTTCAAGGTTTAAACTTTTATCAAATTCCTTTCGTTTGTGTTCAACGCTATTTCTTGTCTCATAATTTTCCAGTTCAATCCTTTCCAATTGCACTGAAAAGAAGAAAAATGAGTCAAATGTAACCATTCCGAGTTAAATTTCCACGAACATAGGAACGTTCAGTACGAGGCAATTTAGAAGGGATTTATAGTGTAATTAATTTCTGAAGGTGTAAAATAAGGATTTTAAATATCTATTCAAAATTCCTGAGCAGAAAGCAAGCCCAAGTCATTAAATATTGTGTTGTTCTAACATGGCTTTTTACCCATAGGACAAGTTTAAATAAATACAATGTTACAATTGAACCTTCTTTACGGATTTGTTCATGAGACTCAATTACTTTTTGTCGTCTTCGGTGCCAGAAATTCTTAATTATCCTCATTTTACATTTCTCGGCAATTTACTCATGATTCCTTCTCAATCTCTCTCCCCATTTCTCTTCAACTTGGCATTCTAACCATTTTTATTTTAAGAATATGGACAAATTTGCTGAGCCACAGCTCCCTTCTTAGAATCACACAGGAATAAAAAAAATCCAATTTTTTTCTCATTCTTCTCACAACCAAGTCAGAGCCATACACTTGATGTTTTTACAAGTTGAACTTATTTTTTCCTTGTCCTGCTTTATATACACATCAGATTAATAACGTAGAGTACCTGAAATGATTACATGTACCTTGATGTATGTGGTGTATTGTACTTTGATGCATTATAATACCTTGATGTAATACAAAAGGGATAAAAAAGAAATATAAAGGGATGGGTATAAAGGGCACATTTAGGTTCTCGACTCCTTAACCCCTCAAAAGTAATTTTCATGCTGCCCTCTCATTTCCTCTTGTCGGTCTCAATCAAACAATGGCTGGTGACTGTAGGGATTCAGCTTTGTAACTTGTCGTTTTCTGATCCGCTCCAGAGGGTTTGTCGGGTGGGAAGACGAGGGTGATCTCGACTGCAAAACTTTTATTCCTAGCTATAATCATATTATATAGGAGAAGGGAGGATTTCTTTATATTTTTATTTGTCTCATGACCCTCAAAGAGAGGTGGAGTTCACCTGCAATGGAAAGACTCGGATCTCAATATAATGGGAAACGTCAGATGTTCCACTGTTCAATTCTCCTTTTCCACATTCGTTTACTTCATGAGGAGGAAAGGAGAAAAGGGTTGAGCTCAATGAGAAGAAACTGCATTCACTAAATTCCTCTCAGACTCCGAATCTCCTTAAACCCTTAAACATGCCTTTTCACCCGAAAAACCTTTGTTGAGGAAAATGGGAGCGAGAATTTAAAGAGCTCCCGAGCTGCATCTACCTCCTATTTATTTCATGCGGAGAAAAAGGAAAAGATCCTGGGAACGAAACATACTCAATCTTCTCATTCGCCCATTTCACCGGCACTTTGGCCCAATTTGCTCCGTTGGACAAAAACGGGCTTTTATTTCCCTCCCGCAACCCTCACATTACTTCCTTTAGAAGAATCAATTCAATTTATTTTTATTGTTGTGATAGACTTCTCGGGCTCATCGAGTCTCCAGATTGAGACAAATGATGTTTTCGCCAACATCCTTTTTAACAATATTTTTTCCAATTATTTTCCATTAAAGCTTCTCCTTTTATAAAAAGTTTCCTATTTGTTAGTGTGGCTGAAATACTTATCGTTAGTTAGTAGAAGGGAAATGGTTGTTTTGGTTCATCAAATTTTAAATTGTGGTTTGAGACTATTTGATAATACTTGGAGGGAAAAGGATGTCATCGAATAAAAATGGAAATGTAACAAGTGAAAGGTTGAGGAATGGGAATTGGAGGATTTGGGTTAACTTCATTACTCATTTATTATTTTGAAGGAGGAAGTTTAAAAAGTATTGGGAAGAGGAGGAGTACAATTATTTAGAAATGAATATGAATGATGGATTAGGAAGATCGTTAAATAAGAGGAAGGAGGAAAAGCGAGTTTGGAGGGGCTGCTTCTCCTCCTGCACAAACCCACCCATTGAGAAAATTGGAGTCTCCCTTCGTTGCTCCGTACTTTTTCCTTTCAGTGTTCGGCGAACGGGAGAGGAGTTTGGCCATTCTCCACTTCCTCCCTTAGCAAACAACATTTACATTCTTTAGCCTTTGATACGATATATTAATTAAATTAAAAGTATGAAAATATCAAAAGACAATTATTTCAGTCAAGTGGTCCCTTCTGTTGTTTCCCTTATTATTGGGAATTTGTTTACTCTGATAATTCAAGACGAATAATCTTTAATAATTATTAGATTATTGTTTTAATTTTAAAATTACAAAAAAATAAAGTGGCGTGGGTCGGTTTAAAAACATTATCAATTAGCTTAAACTCATTAAACAATTGTAAGATTTATTAGAAAAAGAATATTAATTAGTTATAAACAACATTAGTCATTGAGAACTAATGGGATTTTCCATTCCGGCTACTTTCCTTGTTTAAAAACCAGTTCGTTTGTCAAATACTCACTTGGACCTTTGAAGAAGGTGTTAATTCAACACTGCATTGTTGAACTCATTCCATTTGTATTGCACTGCTGTGGATTTTAAAAATACTGACCGAGACAGTTTTATTGTGTGTGATCGTCGCTGTGTAAATTACATTAACAATCCAGACGAAAAGAAAAAGTTTTATTTCCCTCTCCTTAATTGCAAATTGAGTAGGAGGCGGATTGTGTAAAATGCAATTGAGTGCCGATGGTCCAACATTCATTGTGCTTACATGTGAATTGCAAAGGGAGGAAGGATAATAAACCAAGTGTCTACATATCCCTGTTGATTGAAATTAAATATTGAAGAACAGTAGTGCTATAAATCTATAAATAAAACTCTGTGGGACACCTTGGTCATTAATTGGTTTGGCCCTTGGAGCGTTGAGAACACCCATTGAGGGTTCGTCGGGCCGCTTTGTGATTCTGGATGGGAAATTGATTTTGATCCGCCGCTTCATCGACACTTAAGGCCAAAATGGAACGCGTGGATGGTGTGATGTTTATTTTCAAAAAACCCGTCTACAGAGGATTCCAATATCTGGAAATGTGAGTTTGGAGAATCCTTAACTTGGACCAATTATGTGAAATGAAACCATTCATTACATTTCTTATTACATGTTACCAAAGGGGTAGTTTTCCTCAAAATTGCCATCATCAATTACTCCCCGACTTTTCCGCCATAAAATGGCGATTAGCTGTTTGAGATCATTCTTGAACTTCCCTGGTTCTTTTGTAGCATGAGGGAGGAATATCAAATACAAGTTCATTGTTCAGTTGTTCCATTGGGTCGAAAAAGAAGGCTGTAAAATGAATGGGTTGGGGTGGGAGATCAGAAGAAGACGATGACAGATGCGATATTTCTTCAAGAAACGCCAGAGCAACACTTTGCCTTAGCTCTTTTACTTTTGTTCCTCAAAACGGTGGAATATTAATGTGGACTTTTCAATTCACTCCACGTCCACACGGGGATCAATTCCATTTTTTCGGACCTGTTCTTTTTGAACCGTTGAGACTTTTCCTCATTTCTATGTATATTAGTTTCTAATGCACATCTTGCATGATTCACACAGGCCAACCGCCTGATTATTTGTCTTTGTCCATACTTAAATATTGAAATATATTCTGATTTGAGATTCTAGGCGTTGAAAGCATTACATAATTAAAGGCGATTATTTTATTTTATTAAATATATAACTGTAAGAGATAAGACAAACTACCAGACTACTTGTACAGGGTGGGCCATAAGTATCTTTTTTATATGATTGTTTATTTAAAAAAGAAAGATACTTATGGCCCACCCTGTATAGGTCTGCCTGTTTAAAACAAACACGACTCTTAATGCTAGTATAATATTGTGCGTTTTCTTTAAAGTATTTTTAAAATGGGATTGTGTGAGTTAAGAATAAATGAGTTTGAAAAAATAAATTGAATTTTACGCATTTACGTTTTATTAAATTGGAATCTAAAATAGAGATAGACGAGAAAAGACAATTTAATAGATGGAGAAAAAACAATTGTTTCTCATCCGAATCCTCTTTGGAATTGGATCGATCCGACTTGATGATTATATGAGAAAGAGGAAACAAGATTTGGTCAAATCGATATTCACTCCGGTACAATTCCACGTTTCTCCCCTTTGACTTTCACTTATGCAGGACATTTCAGGACTACCAATGTGACATAATCACATTTGGAAGAATTCAACCTTATTCACTTTTTTGATCCCCGGTTCAAGACATGGAAAATTTGAAAATATTCCTTGGTCGAGTAAACATGTTTGCGATATGCTTATTGACGTTATTTGTGATATTAATAATAATCTAATGGGAGAATCTCTGTTTTTCTCATACGGCTTTTCTCTCCAATTGAGTAATCCTGATGCAAGACACTCTTTTGTGTCCTCTCACTCTCAGAGATCAGAGAGTTAAAGGATGGAAGTGAGGCGCATGAGGATTTAGCAACCCCACATTTACGACTACGCACACATTATTACGTATTATATGAATGTGTTTGAATGGGAGAGGGAGGAAAGCCATTTTTCTCCAGATTAAAAGAGGGAAATGGCAAGAAGGTAATTTTCCAAAAGGCCAAAAGGGTATATGAAACACATTGGATTTGGATCCTTGTGAGAGAAGCAGAGAAAGACAGGGGAAATTTATTGGCATCAAAGCATATGCGTGGAGGATTAGTTAATGTAGAAATAGTGGTGGGGTGGATCGCCCTTCATCCCTCCATTCTTCTCATTCACCCACCCTCCGAATATTCACATTTTCATCCCGACTTCTCTTTTTTCTCACGGTGAACAATACTCACTGTTAATATTTCAGAAATCGATATTCTTTTCATTCATATCATTCTAATGTATTCTGATTGTACTTGTGATCTGTAATTATCATTTTTTTGAGTTTGAAAATATTAACGTCAGTATATTTTCTTAAAGTCAATTAATTTTTAAATCTATATTTATAATATAACATATCCCAAAATATATAAATATGATATGTAGTTGGGTAAGGATTGCACGTGAAACATATTGGGTACTGGGTATGTATAAATGATATAGTTAAAAGGTTATCAGTTATCGCGCATCAATATAAATTATGAGTTATGTGATGATTAAGAAGGAGAAATGAATGTAAAAAGCATTTCTCTCTTGTTTGCCAATGCAGAAGTGGGAAGTTGGTATTAAAACTTTGTCAAAAAGGATGATGAAGTGAGAAGGCTTGTATGAAATCTGCAATTTTTAAAACGCGAATATTGGATATTAGCTTAGGTCAGAGTCTTCCTGGACGCTTTTAGCCTCCATCGTGTCATTCATCTCTCCTTATGGCGCCCATATGCCTCATTTTTCCTTTTTAATAGCTGCCTTTACAACACGTTTTAAAGAGCAATGTGCTTTTGGTATTTTTTTAAAAAATAATGAATAGCATGACGTGGAGGAATATTTTGCTGCTAAAAATATTGGCCTTTTACAATCTTTTTGTTTTAATTTTGCCAAAGTAAACAAAGTAATGGGATTTTGCCATTTTATCTATCTGACCTACTGTTAGCTCATGAACACTACCACTCTGATTATTCATTCATTTGTGGAAGTTACAGAGATATTTATAATAAATATCTGTATATCATTAATACATAGTTTTAGTAATATGTACTAGACATATGCACATATTTAATTATAATATAAATATTATTTACTCGGATGCTCTTTAGTCATTCAAACACCTACAATGACTCCTTTGACTTATTTTTTTTACTCTGTCACTGAATTGAATAAAACAGCGAACGCCTATATGTCTGATAAAATTGAGAACTTTATGACTTACAATATTGTGTCAATAATGAGCAGTTTGATTACAACTCTATTTGCAAATCGAGACTAAAATAACAACTTAAAATAACAGAGCTTTTGTATTATTAAAAAAAATGAATGTGATTTATTCATTACTTTTAATGTTCATACTTACAATTAGTTATATTGACTTATTGAATGCGCGATAAATTGAACCAATTTTTTTATTTCATAATTCATTCAGAGCATCGCATCGTTCCGATAAAACCTTTTTAGCAAAAGATACAATAATTACTTATCTTACGTTATTTATACATACACACAAGCTTACTCTATATCTTGTATTTATAGTTTGACAAATACAGTACTTTGTTGCATAAACCCTCATCCTCATATGATTAAATGTTGGTAAATTGGTATAAATAATACTATACAATATTAATACTTAAGTATGGAATGGAAGTTTTGGGTATAGCTTTTTCACTAAAAGTACCAGCATGATTTTGAAAGCAAAATGTAAATTATGTAAATCTTTGGCTAAAGCTAAGCTAAAGTAAAACGATAAATTTAATAAAAACAAGAATACATTGCTTGTATCAAAATTGGTATACACGATATAGCCTAATTAACACGTCCATAGCAAATACATATTTCAATGTAAAATTTAAAAGCGTCTACGTAAGCAATGATTACTCTTTTAGTAGTATAAATCTAGGGGAAATGAATATGTATATATTATATGACTATAAGAATACACAATTGAACAAGATAAAATAGCGTAAAATGTAATCATTTCCTTGATTAGATTCTGAAAAATCCTTGTATTATTATGTTCTTCAGTTTTTAGTAATCCATTTTTATCATGAAAAGTTGTTACGTTCTCGTCAATTTCACGCTAAAGGATCAAAAATCAGTTTTGATCAACTTTAATGTCCATTATCATTTCCCTATTTATTTTATAGTGAAGAGGATTTTTACTCTGCAAACATTATTTTGCCAATTTATGTTTGTTCCATGTGTGGTTTTTTTTCACTTTCCGTTCAGCTTTGGTAAAAAGACAATAAATAAATTTGAGCCTCTTTTACTGAACTTTTAGAGGCGCATTTGAAGATTCGACAAAACGAGATTTGCTCTCAATTTTGCTCTCCAAGTAGTGAAGTTACGAAGTGCGAGTTACGTGAAATAGAGTATTTTTAGTAAAGGGCATTGCCATAAAAATGGGACCACCGATCAAGTTCAGTCCTTGGAAGATAAAGAGACTTCAAAATAACTTTCTGCTTTCTCGTCTTTTTTTCTCATTCTTCTTGTAAAGTGGGAAAATTCGGAGACGGCGAGTGACAAGATAGTAAAGAATGGTTCCAAAGAGAATTAAGATCGTATTTGAGCCTTGTAGTAATTGCCTGACTTTTCGTATCAAGTTTGACCTTTCCTCAAACGCCGCCTTGTACGTGAGTCTTCCTCTCTCGAGAGACTATAAAAGAAATATAAATGAGGTTCCTCCAGTGTGTGCTTTCCTGATTTTATAGCCGTTTATTTGTGTCGGCTGACATTTTACATTTGATTCCGTGTTTATTCTTAACTTGACAGTAATAAATATCTTGGATTTGAAATTTCAATATTTACTGGAAGAAATATTATGAATTTAGGCATAAAAAATGATTATTGGCTTATTTTAACATCAATTTCAATTACTTATTGGAATTCATGGTCCTTATTTTAAGGAATAGATAATCAGTTTAAATTTTAATAAAAATTTAAGTTCCTTTATGAAACTTTGCCAATTCGTTTTTACTGTGAGAACCGGCACTTTCTGTCTGGTAATTCAACACCTATAGCCAAAAGGTCTTGTCTGTGTTGTCAATCGTGTTGTCTATACCCCTACGCATTTAAGCCGTTTGCTTGGCTTAATTCCACAAAGTTCCAAATTGTTCACATTAAAAGCACATCAATTAATGATGTCTTAAGTTGGTGAGTTCTGCTGCTAAATAATGTTACAGTTGTTAAATGGATCAACGATCTGATGTTTACACATTTCCTAAATTATTTGAGCTATTAGTCTCTATAAAGAATAATGCTCAATCTTAACTTCATAATCGTTATAATAAAGTGAAATCAAGGATGAAATCATGTTCATCATTATCAACTTCTTAAAGTGCTTATATAAAATATTTACTTTTAAATTATCTTCCCAACCACTCACAATACCAAAGATATTTGCTTGCCCTCACATTTTTTAGCTAAAAAAACTCAACTTTTAATGTTGTAACACAAGGCATATTTGTAATCCCACAACAATAAACTTTGAAGAATCATTGCGAGCTTTCATAAGTTGAATTATTTATTGTAATGTTTTATTTACTTAAACATTCCAAATGTCAAAATTTGAGAGATGAGGTTGAATGAGAAGATGAATGGAGGAATGTCAAAGATTTGAATCAAAGACGTTCATCCCATAGAAGCCATAGATGAATTTCTATGTGAGAGAAATAGCTTCTCTGACTTCTCCTTTACTTCATTGCGTCTAAGCTTCTTCTTTGGGTTCTTCTCCATTGGTCGTGTTGTATAAGATCCGTATGACTCCATGACTTGTATTCGTATGGGAAAGTATGGGCTCAACATGAGCCTCTCATGTCTCTGTTCAGGAGTTTTCTCAAGTGTTGATTTAATGGGAAGTTGTCGGGAGTGAAAGGGATGAATGGAAGTGAGAGACAGAAAGAATTCTTGTACACATCCTTTTGAACAAAAGAGATAGGAAAAATCCATTTTAAAATATGTAGCAGAATATGCGGCAGGTGGGCCCGGGAGTTCACATGCGGTCATAAAAGCTTTACTTGTCTCAAGATGATCTTTCTCAGTGTGTTTCATATACTTTTAGACTCTCTCATTGAAAATGAATGCAAATGAGCTCACGCTGAATTCAAATTGGGCTAACTTTTTTCCCTCTGGTTTTTAATGGTTTTACAATTGTGTATGGCTTCTTCTGGCCACGAGGCCAATAAATAACTCGTTAAAATTCTCCACGCCCTTATAAATACTTTTCCAATTAATATTTTAAATATTCAAACCTTGCCTGAGCAGCTTAACCTCACCGAAATAGGGCACGGGTGTAAGTCAGTGATACGACCATGATGACATTTTAGGATCTTTAAACCTAACAGAGATATTAATCTACATAGAACTGATAAAATATGTATGAGGTTTAATTGGGGATCGTAAAGTAATTTTTTTTCAAATGTAGAATGAAAGGGAAGCTAAAGGTGTAATTTTTTACAGGGATGATGTGCCTCCGCCCAAATCAGCAGGGATGAATCATAGAACTGGAAGCCCAGCTCGAAAGGGCTCCGATGGCAAACTCCTCATACGAAATACGAATAAAGAAAAGCCCCAGCTGTACACGCTCCCTTCGATTCCTCGACCAGCGAGCGAGTTTGAAGCTAACAATAGCATCGACTTACTGGATGCCAATGGGCTCGATAATAAAACAACATTAAAGATCCATTTGGTCGACGGGGGATTCAACGTCGTTAAATGCAGTGACACGACTGACATTAAGGTAGTCAAAATAAAGCACCGTCACTCTCAAATTCATTTTAAACAAATGGTCCTTTTTGATCGCAATTTACACTCGAGGTCAGGATTCATTTAAAATTGGAGATCTAAAAGGAGATTGGACTTTAGCAAAAACAATTTTGATAAGCTTATCTCAATTCCTTTTGCTTAATTGCCCTCTCCCGTCAATATGAATAATTCCGTGATTTTAAGTCACAGCGACATATTTCAAATCACATTATTCCACTTACTCCACTTCCACTTATCGTTCTTTATACTTATACTGACCGTTTAATAAAAAGGCGGTTGATAAAGAGAAATTCACCTTTTTACTTAATTTTCATTTAATAATTTCGCAAAATAAGGTTCAATACATACCTATTATACAATTTCAACTAAAGTTATTTTAAAATTTTAAATTAAAACTTTACAGGGCATCATCCAACTTTTAACCACGCGCCTCGCTCCTTCCACTTTCCGGTGCTATCAACATCTATTCACTCTCCGATTGAACCACCCGACCACTAAAGAACTTTATTGGCTTCATCCTGATATGACCATCTATCAAGTAAGTGGCTCTTTCCTTTGTCTGCTTTTTGAGAAAATTTGATAGATCTCATTGAGGTAATGTATCGGTCCATATCCCTCGAGTATATTTTTAACTACATAGAGGATTCTAACCATTGTCATTTAGGCATAGTATTTTATATGATATTGTTGTAAGGTTCCGGATTTGTATCTTTGCAATAATAGAGGATAAAGAGTGTATGAATAAATAAATCTCAAGAGGTTCAATTCAAAAGGCTCATTGGATACTTCTTCAAAGGGATCTCTTATGAAGGGGGCTGGATTTGAGCGAGCGGCTCACCAGCATGTCAATACAATGTAAATAAATTTGAAGGCATTGAAGGATGAGAAAAAGAGATCCCTTCATTCACTGAGGGATAATCTAAAGGACCAAAGGGGGAAGAGGAAGTGAGGGATAATCATTTATACTTATCAATATAAAAGCCTTCTACTTTACATCACTCAAAAATCCCTTCAATTCCTTGTTAGGATTTCGGACCCTTATTCGGGTAATATGAATGCTATTTTATAAATATAAGTTATTGTATCTTATATTATAGTGTGTATGATAGTAATATACTTGTTTGTAATACTATCTGTGTTTAATATTCTACACGCGAGCTGGTTCATGTGATAATCACTCCAATATGGTTTCAATGCGAGAGGATTAAATAGGGCTCATTTTTATAAAAAAAAAGAACATTGTGGAGAAAAAATAAACATGAACGAGGGTGAAATGTAACCAGGCACTTAAAGACTTAAATCCCTTTGTGATTGTGGTAGGTCCGGGAGAAATATGAGAAGAAGCACCCGAGTGAAGAATGGCGCTATGAACTTCGTATACGTTACTTGATTTCAGACATGAAGGATTTACAAGAGAAAGACATCGTTACATTCTACTATCTTTATGATCAGGTGGGTCCAACCATTTCAAAATTTCCCCTTCGTCTCCCTCTTGAAAAATAAACAAGAGTCTGAAGCTCATCCGCTCTCTTTTTCCTAAATGTTTAATCGTATTTACAATCGCTTGTACCAATGATACTTGTAATACTTTAGTACATGCGGTTTCCAATTTGTATGTAAAGCATATTGGTAAAGTATGACCATTTGTATTGGATCAATAATAAAATTATTTTTTATGAGAGAGAAGTCGGAAGACGTTAAAAAAGTTTTAAGAGTGAGGAATTTGTTTTGGAATTAGGTAAAGGATGACTATTTGAGCCGAGACCACAAGGTGCTGAATCAGGATGTGGCTTTACAACTTTGTTGTCTTGCCATGCGACATTACTTCAAAGACATGCAGCATATTGCTCTGGATAAGAAGAGCAATTTGGAATATATTGAGAAGGATATCGGCCTTCACAAATTCCTGCCCAAATCTATGCTGAGCTCAATGAAGCAAAAGGCCCTGAGAAAGTTGATCCAACAGAACTTCAAAAAATGTATGAATTTAAGTGATAACGAGTGTATGCTGCAATTCCTGGAAGTGGTTAAAAACGTCTTTCGCTACGATCAAGAAAAGTTCCTCCTCTGCGCTCTTGGGGTAAGTGGACGAAGAGTTTCTTCACTAATACTCTCATCACCTCATTGGACTTTTTTTAATATTATTACTCTGCCCATTTCCGCCTCTTTTAACGCCTATGTTTGAACGGAAATCACGAGTGGGGATGAAATCCTTACACTTTAATTATCTCTATTTTTAGAAAAAACATCGTTTCTTATGTTTGGCTCCAGAAGTTCGAATCATATAATCATTTAGAAACATTTCATAGAGCATTTTTTGAAAATCTACTTGGTTTTGGCATTTGGGCTGATGTAAGGGTTTTGGCAGTTTGGGTTAAGTTTGGGATATAAAATTAAATCTCTAAAGTTTGAACTTCTCCCATGCTTAAAGAATGTTCAATACTTAAATAAAAATGAGTTCTTATCATAACCATAAATATGAACAATGAGGATAAAGCGACTTTTGTTTGAAGACTCATTTCGTTGTGGAGAAAACTTGAATCTGGTCAGAACCGATAAAAGATAAAATTATCTTTGTTTTATACAACCAGTCAGTTCCTTGTTTAACCAAATGGATTTTTTTACATACGACCGACCTGTGTACGTGTGGAAGTGTTCTTATTAGATCATCTGGAGGATTTGGAGAATACGCTATGGGGATCATAAACAGTCTGCGTCTTATTATTTCCCTTTATAATGGACAATATTATCTAACTTTTTATCTTACTGCAGTCTCTGCCTATTGCCTGGAAAAGTAATCGTAAAATCAACATTGAGATTCCAATTTATAATTCAGGAATTTGGAATAAAAGTTGTATATATGAAACATCTTAAGATTGGTTTATGTGGGGGTCTAAGGCCCTTAAAACTATAACCATTTTTATTGCTATGTTTTGTGAAGCAGCATTAATAGCTAAAGGAATTTTGAGTCTACTTATTACATTAATATGAATTTCGTTCATTCATCTTGAATTTGTGGAGATGATATTCTCTCATGATACATTTGACTTAATCTTTTTTTCCTCCTCTTTTTCCATAATCTTTTTTATCAAGGATATGAATAGAAATTATGAAATAACTCATCCTAGAATTGACTCTAGACTAAGAATCATAAGACATTTGGAAAAGAACAAGAAAGATATGCAATTATGTAAATAAAAAAAGTAGGGCTTGAGCAGGGCTTGGGTTTAATAATTTATTAATGAAAAGAAATCATCATAATGGGTTCTTTTTCTTTTTTATCTTTTATACAAAAATTGAGGATGGTTCATGTTCTTAACCCAGCCTATTATATAGATTCCTAACGAACCCGAAGCAAACTTGGAAATAACTATAATATAAGTTAGAAGACTTGAACTATAAGAGAAATAAGAAAAAGAATGTTCAGTGTCGAAACAGCGATTTTTGTATTATTTACTATTTACACGAGGTTTCGATGCTCAGGAGGAGAGGAGATTTATGTTTTGGATCCTTCAACAGAGCGTTTCTGTTTCGGCAACATGCGTTATCCGGTTTCCGTAGAAGAGCCAACCCTCACAACATCCCGAATCCACTTTAGACTGACAATAACCCAAGATACATAGGAATTACATTGGAATTAGGAATGAACCAAAAGTTGAATAGGAATGAACTCATACTCATAGGAACTTCTTCTTGTCATTCTTCTCCTTGAGACTCTCCTCTTGACCCAAGAAGACAAAGTTGTCTTTTTCATTACTTTGTTTGTTGTGAGTTGGAGAGGAGCTGAGAATTTTCTTTCATGTTTCATCCCCATTTGCATCGAGAGGGCGACGAAGGTCCGCACTGAGGAAAAATTCGCTCCCACACCCTTTCCATGTTCATTCATTGTGAGTGGAATTTATGAAGGATTTTCATATAATGAGCCCGCAGTTGGTGGTCTTATAATTTTGGAATTCAATATGGGATAAATTATTAAAATGAAGATTCAACTCGCTTTTAAGAGTCGCCCAGTCGCCCATTTATAAAAGAAATTCACACGGAACTTTTAAAACCTCGTTAATATACTTGTTAAAAAGCGTTTGTCTATTGTTGAGGATCATATAATCATATTAAAGATAATGGTATCATTTGTAAGAGTGAATAATAAATTAAACTAAAAAAGGTCGGCGACCATCCCTCTTATTGCCCACCTTGTTTTTTCCTCTCTTTTCTCATCCAGGTTCTTTGTTTGGGTAGATGTTTAGATTGAGTAATTAATTTAATTTATTACTTGAACTATGACTCATCAATTAAAATAATTAATAACTCAATTAACTCTTCGAAGGAGATGGGGATTTTCACCTTTGCCGAATAAGGGGATTTGAATTAAATTAAATTGCCCAAAATGTGATAAATCACTCGAACACTTTTAACTCCTATTTCCCACCATCATCTTAGATGATCATGAATTAAGTTAGCCCTTTTTGGCTCTTGTAGACTTTGGAGATTATTTAGGGGTTTCTTAGCTTATAATTTATAAACTTCTTCAGCTCTTCTATGTAATAGTTTTTCCTAAGTCCCAGGCGGTTACTTTTAATATCGTATATCATTGGGCTTCGTACATACTCGTACAAGTGTACATAACGGGAAATATAAGACTGTTTTGTAATTCAAGAAGCCTTAATGACTCAAAATAATTAAGTGAGTTGAAATTTCCACCGAGGATGGTTTGAGAGTTGGAACCGAAACTTGTTTTCACTCCTAGTTGAAAGCAAACAAGACTCTTTTTATTTTTTATTCCATTCTTGTATTTTGTGCGGGATGTAATTATTTATGTAGGTGCATTGTTGTACAGGGAGATTGCAACACGGTGGATTTATGATACTCTTGTTAGCTTCTTTTGGTCATTTTATTTAATAAAATGTTTATAATTTTCGATTGTACATCTTGTCGTAATGTATGGAGTACAAAAGATCCCTATGCTTGAAAAATCTTTTTAAGCCAATGAAAATCAATTGCATTTGCATAGGTATTACCTTTTGCTAATTAATGTAAAAATACAAGTATTTATAATTATCATAGGGAAAGCTTTTAATTTTGCTTGTAATTATTTAATATTAAAATATTTTTTAAAATTTCAGTCTGGCTGGTCTGTCCCTATCGATCTTCTGGTCGGCCCTGAAGATGGAATTTCCTACTTGACTGAAAGAGCAATTGAGGTGAGATTATTAAACTTTATATAATAAAATTAATAATTAAGTACCACTATGGTATGTTTTAAAAAGAGCAGCATGGAGTTGCATTATGTTACATAACGTAATGTACCATAGTTTGTTAGAGAATGTTCACTATTCGACGTCTCTAGTATTTATACGAACTAAAAATATATCCAATGTCAAAGTCTTTGAATTATTTTGAATACCCTTCCATGAATGGTATCACAAGGATTCATGGATGTTTATTGATACAAAAAAGGGTTGCGGGCTCCTTGAATTCATTTATGCTGAAGAAAGCAATGAGTTTAAATATGGTGAAATACTCGTAATAGGAATCAAATGAAGTTTGGAATTATCTCTTAAAATAACTCCCCTGTATCTCACTTTCTCTTCCGCCCAGACTTTTTTCCCTTTCCACTTTATTTGTCAAAAGGAGGGCCTTTTAAGAACTTCTTCACAACTTGATTCCCCCTTCCCACATGTTTCCACACAGAGTGGCTTTGAATACCAAAGTATTGACTATTTACGAGTTGTCCTATAATTACCAAAATTTTCCATCTGTCTCCTCCTTTCATTGTTTATGGGCAACTGAAAATTCTTTCGTTCTTGGGGAGTCCCCGCTTTTGTCACATTGCAAAATTCTTTCTCATTTAATTTTTTCTCAATTTTGAGCATCGAGTTTCTTATTCTTATATTACGAGTTTCTTATTATAAAGTTAGTCAGTTTCTTATTGTTTGACTTATTGTAAAATGGAATTTTAAATGGTCCAAGTTTTGTAATTTATTAACCTTGATGCACTTTGTTTAAATAAGAAGTCAAATATTTTTGATAAAATTTGAATTAAATGAGGGATGATTTAACACTTCTATTTTCACAAGTGTAAAAGCAGAGTCTCGGAGTTGATTCAATTCTTTCAATAAAACGGAAACTTTAACCATAAAAAAGTTTCGCCTTTCAATTGTACCAAGAAAGTTGAAACTTTAGGTTTTACGAAGATGCATTCTTTCAAGATCTCAAGAGCTCGAGGTCGAGTTTCACAGTCCGCTAAGAGATTCAATGAGGATTGCTTGAAGACTTATATTGATTTTAACGACGACAATATCTCATCGTCAGATTATATCCCTACTTACTTGTGTGGAAGATCTACTGTCTATGGATTGGAGATCTACCATACAGTTTCTACTTCAGGGTATGTTAGACAGAGTTCTACCAATGTACAGAGTGTGGAGAGGGGAGAAAAAATCCATTGTTTCCTGCATAGGGAGAATTGCATGGTTTAAAGATGAGATTGGGACATTTGAGCCTTTGGAATTTCCTAATGGCTTTCAGAATGGTAATAAACCTCTTAAAAATTCTGGTAAAATCTCATTTCTTCCTCGCGAGCTCAGAGATCTCATTCGGTGTGAGCATAAAAGTGTGGATTGGGAGTTTAATTTAATGTAAATAGAGAAAGGATGATCCGTGAGAGGAAATGAGGATTCGTTCTTTCCTGAGCGAAAACCCCCCTCTTAAATGGGAATGTAGATCAGTTGGATTTGGGATTAGAACCAGGGGAAGCTCCCTGCCCCCGAAACCGAGGACAAAAATAGAAGAACCTGCGGGAATCTCCTCTCAATTTGATATGAGGATCATCTTTTAGAAGGAAGAGAGAAGGAAAGAAGTTTTAGTTCTCTGCACAACTCCATTCCCTTTTGAGCCATCTGACACTACTTTGACTTTCATTAGAATTAACAAAAACCACATTGGAGAGAAACAAAGTTTGAGTTTCAAGACTTCAATTTGACTTCAATCCCCATTGGGCTCATTTCCTGCCTCGGTGATTTCAATTGCTTTCAGGTTTAGAGCAGAATTATTTTTTTTATTACTTTGTTCTATTATACAAAATAGGAGCTGTTGGATTGTTGAAATTAAGAGTGAAATAAAGAGGTTAATGAGGAATGCAAAGAAATTCCTTAAAGCTAACCGCATGAGCTCTTTAAAAGTTTGTAAAGTTCTTAAGGGAAAATTTCTTGGTGGGATTTTGATCTTTGTGGGATTTTGATCTTCAGTTTGAGTGAACTTGCCATCTCCTCTGCTATCAAGTCACGAAGATCGTTAAGGCGTTTTAAGAGATAACTTCCCAATTGGAGGGTTGAAAGGGACGCTTGGGGCGGAAAGGGAAGAACAAACCCCTTTTTACACTCATATAATATAATTTACTCACATCAAAATTACGGCACGTTGGGAAAATATTTTATTTTTTCACAACCTTCTTCATTATAAGTATGCGTATTATGTAAAAACCATTTAAGTTTTATTGACATGTTGAAGCCGAGGTAAATCCTTTAATTTGAATTTCTTTCTCCTCCCATCAACATTTTACCCGTTTGCTCAAGAATGGCTAATGGAGTTTTCTTACATTAAATTGAATAATTTAATCCGCCTCGGCCTCTTTGTAAAATCTATCGTCGAGTTTTTTATATTCCCATTGGGTCTATCACTTGATCAGTGGAGATTGTAAGAGAATAGCCAGATAATCATTTTTGCCTTAAGGGGTGGTCGTCATCTTCATCATCATTTTCTTCCCAAGTTCAGGCGAGTTGTCAGTTGTTGTCCGAGCTTGAAGTACCTTAACCAAGATAGGGACTGAAATCGTTTAATTCACCGATCGCCCGAACTATACAACTTGTTATTTGTAATCGTTCCATCGTACCAAGAAGCGGTTTCTTTTTCATATTTTTTCGCTTCCGGCTCTGGATCAATTATCCCCCACATTACGTCTGTTGTTCTCTTCAGCTCTTCATCAAATCTTTTTCAAACATCATATTTTGCCTTTGTATCGGACGATCGGAGATGAAGTTGATGATGCCTCTGAGGTGTTAAAAATATGATTTACGATCTGATTCCTCACCCTTGCACATTCCGCTTATGGTTCTTAAATGGACCTTTTTTAATCTCTTTAAAAATACCTATTGGGATAGTTGGGGTGTAAGTATAGATGTTTAAGTATAACTCTGCGGATCTTGTGAGTTCATTCCTTGTTACTTTTTTTGTGAGTGCAATGAGGATGGCCCATAATGTTCGAGAAGGAATCAATGCAATCAAGGGGCCAGGGCGTGGTTGGGAAACCTCGCCGTCTTCCTTCATACACTTTTTCAAATATTATACATATCGATTGACTCTTTTTGATGGGGATATAGCATGTTATGATCGTAAATTTTATCCTAATCACATTCTCTGGGGGTTCGTTGGGGTTTTCGTGTGTGGACGGAGAAAGTTTTATCTTTCATTCAATGGTTTAAGATAAAATACGTTTTTTTCACTTGAAAACAAGTTGAAGATTAAACTCTGAGGTTACATGTAATTTACTTAGACATTTTGAATATTCATTAACTGTGAAGTTTACATTGTAAAATTGTAAACTATTCAAGAAATTATGATAATAAAAAATAATGAAAGTACGTTATTTTAAATGACTATTTACAATACTTGGGGTTAGTTAATTTATGAATGAATTTATTTGCATTGGAAAAAAATGGCTAAGTGTTCATTTGAAGGAGGAATTTAAGAGATGCTAAACATTTATTTCAGCTACTTAAGAACTTGGGAATAAAAGAGGAAGTTTTATTCATTACACGAGCCTGAGTTCTTCGCCTACTTTTCTCCTCATGAAATTGAATGAATGGGCCTTGTAAATGGAATTGAAGAGTGTGTTATCAAGAGTGTTTAAATAAAAGAGGAAGTGATTCAATTCAACAGGTCTAGATGGAAAGAGGAATTTTATTAGGTATTAGGCGTAATGGGAGCCAAAAGAGTCTAAAATAGGTTTCATGGTCTAATACCCACTCTCAGCCGATGATTGGCAAAATGATTTATTTGATTAAACCGGCTGGGTTTTTATATAAAAAAACTCCTTGGCTCAGCTCATCCTCATTATAAACGTCATACACTTGAAAGTTGGTTGAGAGTAAAATTAGTATTCGATTAATTATCCAATTAAATAATCAATTGATTGGGTTTTTAATTTCAGGCAACGAAAGCTGCTGATTTTAAAGACGTCAAAGGTATTCAGACACTAGTCTCAGATTGCGAGTCTCACCGGAAGGCCGTGCTCCAATTAAGAATATCAGGAGCCTCTGAGTGCCTCACCATCTCTTGCCCATCACTGACCGAAGCTGAGTCAATGGCTGATTTGGTCGATGGCTATTGTCGTCTCCTATCTCCCTCTCACAGTTCACTCTGGACCAGGAAAGGTAATTGACCATTATGGACATTTATTAACATTATACTCTAAATACAGATACTTATTACTGGTAATAGTCATTTACTACGACCAGTCTTCTTTCATCGTATTAAATCCTGAAGATGTGTGGGGGGATAATGGACATTGCGTAATGCGTAAGAATGAGAAAAGGGTCGCATTCTTCCAAATCCTCGCTTAAGCCTTTTCTGGGTGGGTTGGTGCACATTAACACTGTCGAGGCTTCTCCCTTCCGCAATTTTGACTCTTCTTTTTTTACAACATCTTTTTCCTATATCCGTTTCGTACATCTTTCCATATGCACTGTGTTCTCGTTTTCTGGGAGAGATCCTAAATCCTCTCCCCATCACGGCCAATCCTCATCTTTATCATTAGGCTCAAGGAAAGGATGGGAAAGTTAAAGATCCATTTTCTGCGTTTTCCCAAAGACCAAAACGTCTTTTCTTTTGAGGAAATTTCCCAAGATGAACCAAGGAGTTTCTCCATTTTCTTTTTAAATAATATTTTTTTTCCTTTGTGAAGGCTGTGGCTGTGTGTCATTTTGTGCAGAACACGTGTTGGGGACAGGAACAGAATTAGAATGATTAGATGCATAGTTGGATAAGATTCTTTTTGGTATATCCCCATTTCCCCTTTACGAGATATTAATGGGAAGTTGATGAATGGAGTTGGAAGGGAAATAGGACATTTGTCTCTGGTCGACAACCCAAAGCTGGAGCTGAGAAGAATGAAGAATGTCGCTTGAGCTGCAAACTCATTTGCATCCTCCGCTCTCTTAATAGTTTTAATCCTAATGCTTGTCTCTCACTTTTCAATTAATCTCCTATTAGACATTTATACAATTTACATCCTCTTCATTGTGGAAAGTATTAAATTTTTAATACTTCGCGTGTCTCTCACTCGGAGCAATTAATATCCACTTCCGCGATCCTTTCATCCTTTGTTTTATTATAACGATCTAAATAAATGCCATCCTCATTAATTGTATGATAGAATATAATATTGTTTTTGCTATCTTTTTCAATGACAGCTTGAGAAGCTGATATGAAATTCATAAGATTAAAAGGAATTTCATGCATTTTTTAATAAATAGGAATACATAAATATTAAGATCTATGGATAAAATGAAAAAACTGGGAATTGCTGCGTAGAAAGTGAAGTAATTCAGCTGGTGCTTGATTTTTATGACTCAAAATACTTTCCTTTCTTTTTGACCTTTGAGTATATGTTGTATAAGAATCCTAGAGATTTTTAAAACTATAAAAGCTCATAAGGAGTTGTGAGATTGTGTGCAATATGCATATTTCCAAATAGGGATGAATTATTTCTTGAGCTGACCCTCAGTCAGTCTGTTTTTTTAACTTGAACAGAATTCCGGTCTTTGCATTTTTTCTGCTCGTAATATCTAGTGGTGGGTTATGATGATTATGATCCGATGATTATGTTCTACGTGAACCAGTGATTTGGATACCCATAATTCAAAAACCTTATATTGAGCCATAAATTGGAAGCACATTGCTTAAATCGAAAAAAAATGTTCAATTTGGTTTACAATGTAAAATACAATAAATGTAATGTACTAAATAAAGAGCTACCAAATGATAGTTTTAGTTTTTTTACTCATCTTTGCTTAATGGGGATTTTCTTAATGTTGGGTTTGGTTCTCATTTTCAAGCTGCTACTTTAAGGAATTGTCCTTGTCTAAAAGGTTTGACTTTTGTAACTCAACTTTACTCTACTTATATTAACTCGTTCATATTTTATGTTAGTTGTAGTTTGATTAATGCATGAAATAACGAATACATAAATGTTTCAATAATCGTAATATACTCAATGTCAATAATTTTACTTTAAGCAAATAAAAGCAGATGAATAAATAATATTATCTTGACAATTGGCAAATTATTAAATGTGTGCTTGAATGTGAATTTTATTAGCCAATAAAACTTAATAGGATCCTATTGATGAATAAAGTGATACTTATGCCACTTTTTCAATTGTATGATTTTATTAACTTGTTCCAATTTGATAGATGCTCATCCGCCTCGGTATCGGAGCCTCAGTCGGAGCAGAAATCCCAGCGGGTCCAACAGCCCTATCGAATTCAACAGACTGCCCCTCATGGACGATTATGCAGAAATTGTTGATGAAGATGGAGACTATTCAATCCCGGCCTGTAAGTCACGATTATTTAATTTCTTTTTTTATTCTTATTAAGAATGGGATTATTAAGAAAAGACTTTCAAATTGAGAAATTTTTAAGTATCAAATAATCAACACAATGGGGATTAAAAACATAAAAGCCATTTTATTGATTGATTGATGATTTAATATTCAGCTCACGACTACGAGCTCGTCCGCTCAAGTGTTGAACTCGGGGAGATAATTGGCCAAGGACAGTTTGGAGATGTTCATCAAGGAGTCTATCACACAAAAGATAATGAAAACATCCCCGTGGCTGTCAAAACCTACAAGTTGGACGCGGACTCGTCGACGACGGACAAATTCATGGAAGAAGCTTGTAAGATTTCCTTTTCTTAATAACTAAGGATAAAAGATATTTATCATTATATTATTATTATAATTGATCATCTCCTTCCAATGGATCGGTCAAAAGGTCGCGATAACATTAATGTCGAAGATCCTCATTACATATTCATGATTCGACTTTTGAATCACTATCTGCATGTCTCCTTTTTAATATCAAAGTCTTTCTGATAATATCCTTTATACACTTTGTATAAACTACAGTATGTAAGTATGTATCTACAAACTTAAATGACTGTAAATATACGTGTGTTGCTCTGTAGATCCTTATGTGTGGGATATGTATGAAGTTGAAGATAGTTCCAAGATAGAAATGTTCTTTTGTCTGCCCCAACAACTTTATAGGAATTAATGAATTAAATGAAGTTATCTGATGAAACTTTTTCAATGAGTGGGTCCAAATAATACAAATTTTGATCTTCAAGGTGTTCTCTTTTACTCTCCTTCTTGCACTTGCGAGGAGCGATGAGTCATTTTGACGACCATCTCATTTGCATCAAGTTTTGATGATTGAGGATAGTGAGCTCACAGTTTGCTCACTCCATTTGAAGCTTCTTATGTGTGTATGTATATGTGAATCTGGAATTAAAATAAGTCTATCTGGGTCTTCTACTGTCTTGAGTCTCTTGAGAAGTTTTTTCACCTCAGGCCACCTCTTCCTCATTATTTCCAAGCTAATGAAGTTGATCAACTTGGGCTATTTATGACCCTCGTACGTCCACCCTTTTCATAACTTCTTCATAATCCTCTTCACAATATCCTCCGCTAATCATTTTCTTCAGCTCATCTATTCAAATGGAAAAAAATGGGAGATGATAAAAATAATCTTACTGATGAGTGTGATGAGATTTAAAATGAGGGTTTGAAATATTATATTGTACTTATGATCCATATTGATGGCATTTTTTCTTTATATACCTACCTTCATTAAGTTTTTTTTAGATATACCCAACGAGGGTGCATTTTATATAAATTGCTTAACAAATGAAATTCTATTATTTTTGTAGATATTATGCAGCAATTTGATCATCCGTATATTGTGAAGTTAATTGGAGTTTGCTCGGAGGCTCCGAGTTGGATCGTGATGGAGTTGGCAGAATATGGGGAGATGAGAGCTTACTTGCAGAGGAACAAACATATCTTGGATTTGGCTACCCTCATCCTCTACGCTTATCAACTATCCACAGCCCTCTCTTATTTGGAGTCAAAGAAATTTGTGCACAGGTGGGAGGAAATTCATGCAACACATTCCTGACATCCAGGTCCATTTGCAATTTTACGATTGCCATTTTTTTTTATCTTTTAGGGACATTGCTGCGAGGAATGTCGTGGTCTCATCACAAGACTGTGTAAAACTGAGTGATTTCGGACTGAGCAGGTAAATATTAAACTAACAATAATATGGTCAAACGTTCTTCTCTACCTAATACAATTTTGGTAATTATTTGAATAATTGGAAAATTTATTTTTTTCTAGATGGGTGTCAGAAGATCAATGTTATTATAAAGCAACGCGAGGAAAACTTCCTATCAAATGGATGGCCCCTGAATCCATTAATTTTAGAAGATTCAGCAATGCAAGTGATGTCTGGATGTTTGGTAAGAATGCATTACAATATTTATTATTTCCTGAATTGAGTTCTTATTTTGGCAGAATCAATAATTTGGTATTGTTTAAGGTGTTTGCATCTGGGAAATCTTAATGTTTGGAGTTAAGCCGTTTGCCGGTGTTCAAAACAACGATGTGATAGGGAAGATTGAAAATGGCGAAAGACTTCCGCTTCCGCCTAATTGTCCCCCAAGACTCTACACAATCTTATCTCAAAAATGTTGGGCTTATGAACCAACTAAAAGACCAAATTTCCAAACATTGAAAGAAGTCCTTTTGTAAGTTTACAATCCCTTTTAATTTATTATACATAGTACACTTTGATTCACAACCATAGTGCCACATTTTAATTTTGCATATCTCATGAGCCAAAGTATGAATTTCAATAAAATTTTAACCATGGGTATATCAAAGGGTTTAAAATAAGATGGAAAATTGTTTAGTGCTAATAAATATAATAATTAAAAAAATAATAATTAATTTTTTTGCAGTGAAATTTTACAAGAAGAACGCCAGCAGCTGAAAGATATGGCAAGAAGAGACACAAGGCGTTTACAGACAATGTCTTGGGGTATATAAATTAATTTCTTTAATTAAATAATACTGGTAGTAGATTCTTAAATATACAAATATACTTTTATAAAGTATTATTGTACTTTTATAAGAACATTGTAATGAAATTGTAGTAATTTTCGTGTAGTAAAACTTTAAGAACTTTCTACTTTATTTGAAGTTTAATTTGAGAAAATTAAAAAGTTTTAATTACTTTCTTCTTTAGCATCATCTGCTTCTGATGAGCAAGCACCTCCGAAACCTCCTCGAAACAATGCAGTCATTCCTCCAATTTCTGGCGAACAACCTCAAAATCCCACAACTTACATTGTAGCTCAAAATCCCGAAATTATTTCTCAATTACTGAGAGAAAGTGAGACGCGTGGGTTGAATCCTTCAGCTTACACAACTCCTGCCTCAGCCTTCAACACTCTCTCGGTAGATTTTGCATTTTCAGCTCCTCTCATCACATCGCCGAAGAGAAAGATCAAAACCACCAAAGGCATTTCTAGCAATGATGCAGACGGTTCGCATTTCCCTTTACAGCACAATTGTAGCACTCTCTCGAGTCTCGGAACTTTAAGTAATAGTTCTAGTTCCGACATTTTCAATTTTTCTTCGAGCACTCCGAGTGGATCCAAACCAACCTCAAATTATGGAACTTTGGACACGAAGGTTAATATTTTAAACTTTTCAAGCTAATTTGCACTGCAATGATTATTATTGTTTTTTAATACGATTCTTCATAAAAATGTTTTATTTTATGTTTTTGATATTTTTTATAGATTTAGCACGTTTTTTTTATGTTTTAGGCCCTGGTTTTTGATAAGGCTCTAAATAGAATAGTGCCTTTGTTGGTTTTGATTTTTTGATGATGAGGTGACGTTTTTGCATGACATTTTTTGTCGTTTTTTGGTTCGTTTTATTTATTTGGCCATGGATGTGACATGTGATAGTCAGTTTAAGTAAATTTTGATTTAATATATTTAAAAGGATCCCAAAATTGGGCACGAGCATAACGAAGTAGATGTTGAGCTGAGGTATAAACATGAGTTGGAAAACAAACTGAGGGAACAACAAAAGCAGTCAGAAGAAGATAGTCGATGGCTCGCAGAAGAAGAAAATAACCTTGTGAGAATAATAACATTTATAAGAATTTATCTCAAACTCAAAACGAGAGTTTAATTCATTATTTAATAATTTATTTTCCCACAGAGAAAACGACTGTCCATTACAACCAGCACATCTGATAGATCAGATAGCGAATGTGGTGATATTCCGGCTAATGGTTCTCCTGCTGGCTTCATTGGAGAATCTCTTTCAAACGGAGAAGATAAAGCCATTGTTGTAAAAGTAAGTTTTCAATTTAATTCCGACATTAATATTTTAAAAAGATTAAATTAATAAAAAAAAACATTCCGAATTTACTTTTTAGTTATAAGGATCCGATAAGCGATGATATTTCTATTATAATTATAATTGATTTCATATGTTCATAGAAAATGGAACCAACTCCTACGGCCGATTTGGATCGAACAAATGATCGCGTTTACGATAGCACTACAAGCGTTGTGAGAGCAATTATGGAGCTGACACAAGGCGTTCAACAAGAACATGGAAAAGCAGATTATTTAGATCTCGTCAGACGCGTGGGACTTGAGTTGAGGAATTTACTTGGAAGTGTTGATGAACTTGTTGACATTTTTCCGACTACGGCAAAACATGAGGTATTTTATTCTTACTACAATACAGTAGTACCCAAATCTTTTCTGTAATTATAATAAGACATCGATGTTAATAATTAAATCTTTTATTTAAATATCAATTGGTTGTTAATTAGGTTGAGATGGCTCATCAAGTGTTGAGTAAGGACATGAAAGAATTAGTCAATGCCATGAAACTTGCTGAAAAATATAGCACCACTACTTTGGATCTGGAATACAGAAAGTAATTATCAAATTATTAAAATTTTACCCCTGAAACAACGTGAATACACCTATTAAATTTGAACTTTATTGTAATATTTTTTACATATTTTAATTTTTAAAATGGTTTATTAGGGGTATGCTTTCATCTGCTCATGTCCTGGCCATGGACGCCAAAAATTTACTTGATGTTGTGGACTCAATCAGAATGAGATGTCCGAACGTCGAAGGATTCATTAAAACTGCTGGAGATTCTGCAACGAACAGTTTGACTAGATAGTTTTTCGCATTTTTTATATTGTATTATTGACTTCTCGTAAATACACCGTTTAGGTAGAGGTAAAATCATTACAATGTATTATGAATATTTACACGCATAATTGTATAATTTAAAAATTTTAAGGATCAACAATTTACAATTTTGCTCATTGCTTTTAGTATTCAGTATTCATCACTCACCTTTGCATTTGTATATAATAAGGATATAAATAAGGTTTTATGGGTTAATTTATTAACTTCATTGATCTTATGCTTAATTAAAATGCCACAATCAAAAGTTTTAAAAAAAGTTAATAAGTTAATCTTGAGAGCTTTGCTATCAAATCAGATGAGTAACTTTTTAAATATCATTCAAACTGCAAATAAAATGCTAATTTTCGGAATTAACTCAATTATATTTACTTAAAATTTCATTTGAAAAGAAAATTCTACCTATTTAATCTATAAGGTATATTTATAATTTAAAGTTTCTGATTTGTAGTTTACGACTCCGAATGCCCAATGTTGGAAATTTTGTTGTAATTTACCAAAATATTGGAAATAGGGTAGGAACATGGAGAATATAATTTAACTTAACCCAGTTCATTATCTAATCAAAATCAATTCCTTTCGTTCTGAATACTTTGCATTTTGCATCTTTGTTATTACTCGTTATTTTGTAGTACTCGTTTTTGAATGAGCATAGTTTTATTGAACACAAAAGAGGCTTTCTAAGATATTCGACAGTATCGAATTAAATTGTAATTTTTAATTAGAAATATTATGTTAGAATTTTATTGGGCTAATTAATTATGTGCTAGTAAAACTAGTCATCAATAATTACTATCTTACGTATAAATACATAAGTTCTGTCTGTAAATTTCACATAAATAGATATGTCGGTAACTTAAAATATTTATTCAAAGAAGTGACACTAATTTTCCGCTTCTTATATTTATCAATTCTTTCTTTTTATTGTGTTGATTTTTTCGAGTTTAGGAAATGTCCAATAAAATATATTATGATAGTAAACCTAACTTTTCTTACCAAATCATTTTTTATTCTTTAATTTATGTTTTAGCCTATGATGCTTGGTTAATTATTGTTTAAGACTTATTTTGATATATTTGTGAAACATGCAACAATGAATTTAAATTTTTAAGCATTATTAAATAATTTAGTTTTAAATTAAGCCAAGACTGATGTAAATTGCGTATTTAGTAAATGAAATAAAGAGGTGTTCGGAAAATCTTGCCGCAATAGAAATATGTGAACATTTTAGTGAAACTTTCATTTTGAGTTAGGATTAATTTATACATTTTCGTCTAGTCTAATTATAATTTGTTTATCAAATGGAGTTTGAGAATGTTTTACTTTATTTACAATTTATCGAAATAATAATGCTACCAAATTCTTTAATTCCCATGTTTATTTGAAGATTTCAGAGAAGTGACGAAATGATTAATTTTGTTCAATAAAATCTTAAATCATTTTATTTATAATTTACACACTCGCGCCTTTAGACTAATTTATTATATACTAGTCTTAAGTATGAGTTTAATATTCGATGAGTATAAACTACTCTTAAAATCAATGGGTTATACACGGTCAAATTATTTCGGATCAAATACCAAATAGATTTTAATAATATTAGTTAAATGTTCTACCTATAATATGTAATTAAGAAATAGTTTAACATTTTTTACACTTTTAGTAATTAAGACAAAGATTATTATTTCAGCTTAAACATGCAATAAAGTGAGAGAGAGATACGATTATATGAAATATAAAATGTATTAATAAAATAAAAAACAATTTATGTAAGTAGTTAGATTTAGACACTGAATGTTAATATGTTATTGTAATAATAAACCTAAGGGTCAAAAGTACATTATATAATATTATAATATCAGAGTATAATGTAAATATTAGTTAAATAATGACACAATATATTTAAATTGATGTGCATAAAGTATAATGTAAGGAATGAATAATTATAATTTGTGTAATTGTAATTAGTTATGTATATAAAATATGTATGTATATCAAAACGACATTATCTTGTCTTGTGGTTGTGATCTCGCATTATTAAAAGTATTGAAATAAAAAGTCTAATCATAATTATCGGTCTTTGTGGTTTATTCGGTAAAAATGCATTGAACTTCAATAATTTATAAAAAAATTAAGAGAAAACATTTTTGCATTCATGATTCATACAATATATTTAATATATTATGCATCAATGGTAAATGCATATAATTTTTCTTTTGGGTACAAAAAGGCGAAAACTTATGATTTATTAATATAAATATTACATAATTTATCTTGCAATAATTATATGCTTACATTAAGACTTGAAATGTTTCCTACCATATATGGTCATTGACAAACTAAATAAACACGAAAGATTTGATTAAATAATATTTACATTTGAATACTATCAATACACGTTCATTCAACATCCGTGATTTGAACAAAGTCAAACATTATAAAAACAAAACCTTTTACCTTAATAGTTTTAATTAAATGCTGAGTTATTACGGCGTGACTCATAATCTTATCCCTTTTATGTATCAGAGTCTTCAAAGGAGAGAATGGAGAATGAGATTTACAGAGCACGCAGCAAAGATTGTAAAAAAACATCACTTACATTTGCATACACCTGTTCAACTTGTAAAGATGATGATGATCTCACTCACTCAGGAAACTCAATACTTGATTTTCAACGGCTATGTTTAAGCAATTCGAGCGATTCGATTGGAAGTGGAATGAATTTCATATTTATTTTTCTTATCGGTGAGATTATATTAAGCATGCATGAATCGTTATTAAATTGTCGACAATCTCATTTTTAATATAAATATTGTATTACCCAGTGTATATATTATAGTAAGTGGGTATTTATTGTGTTAGATGAACTTAACTTGAATGACAAAGCTGTCGATTTATCAATTAACTTTTGGTACGAATCAGAGGGAATTTAGTTGTAATAGAACAAACAATACTTTTATTCACCGTAAGTGATGGAACTCGCTTCGAGTTGGTTTAGAAAGGTTCTCTTGCTTCAAGAGCTCCTATGCAACTGCGGAAGGGAACAAAGACAATTTCCCTTCTCGGACGGCAAGGTTCATAACCTGTCTATTTTATTATAAATAGTAATACTTTTTATCATAAAAAGTATGCTCCCACAATATCTTATATTACTATTTTACATGATTTCTAATCTTGTTAGTGCTCCGCTCTTTTGCGACTCATCATCGGCGCCTCAAAACATGCTACCTAAATATGTTTTCTATGGGTTAATTAACAAATTGTTTTTATTTTTAAATAACAATGTGGCTGGCTGTTACTCAAAGTGTAAAACCATAATAATAATTGCAATTAAGTAATTAAAATTTTCACTATGTCATTACTTAATAGTAAACAACTTAAACAAGTTACAAATCTTATTATTCCTAGATTAACGGAGTATGTAGATAATAAAATCAAAGAGGTTTTTGAAACCATGAAACGTAATAATGCAGAAATGAAAAATATTGTCTGAAGTGAAAGTATGTTGGTTTTGATAAAATCAATCCCAGTCTATTGCAATTAGCAAATTTAAATCAGATGATCACAGATTCTGTAAAGTTACACGAGGTTTTTATTAATGAGTCCCAAACACAAATCAAATCTATTGAAGGTAAATTGAGTGAGATAAAGGAAGAATTGGAAATTATAAAAAACTTCAATAGAGTTTGTGCTTCTTCGGCTCAAGATTCGCAAATGGACTTTACTGAATCTCAACCGTCTATGGAATCTCAACAAAAAACTCCAAATTTACAGCAAATAATTAACATCATAACTGAATATAGTGAAAGACGGGCCAAGAAAAACTGTGGTGTTCTATATGGAATTAAAGAAAAGGCTAACATCGAAAAACTCTTTGCTTCTTTCAGTCCAAATATAAAAGATAAAATAACTTATGAAAGAATCGGAAAAGCTCCTGCTGAAAACTCAAACATCTCAAGACCGATCCGCATTAAATTTGCAACCCCTGAAGTTAAATCGGAGGGTATAAAAAACTACAAGAAACCCGACCTCACAAAACTTCAACAAAGAGAATGGAAGATTAAAATGTGTTATATTTAAAACTTATTCATAAATTAAATATATAATTATTAAATAGATTAACAAAATTAATTGCATTTGAATTAA